>APFE030119036.1:153289-167690 GCA_000404065.3 Pinus taeda | reverse complement strand
TAATCAGTTGACCTTGTTCCTTTAGGTAGTGAAGCAACACTTTTAGGGACTTAGGAGCCCTTAGTTTATGGACATTTATGATTGGGGTTGAAGTGCCCAAAAATGTCTATAACACTTATGTGTACTTATGCCTTCTCATGATTATTCCTAAGGGTCTATTGATGTTGCTGGACCTGCTAACATGTAAGGGGATCTCCCCAGTAAGAAGTCCCAATTAGACCTCATACCATTTGGTGTAGGAGTCCCAATAGTGGGTCGTATGGTAATGCCTTAATTGTGATTTCGCACAGAGGCAAGTAAGATAACTTTGTTGGTAGCAAGGGTGTGAAAGTTGGAGTGAGCCAAGGAAGGTGCATGAGATTCTAACACACGGGGGTTGAGATGAGTGCTCCCCTTGGAAACATGTGATAGAACACAGTTAAGAAGGGAACACACGAGCAAAGATACATAACAACATGGAAGGCAAGTTAGAAATCAATCCAAAGTGATGGTTAAACCAACAACACATTTCAGAAAGATTCATACATACATACACAGATAGCTATACATGCAGGCATAAGCAAACCAATACATATATCATTTAGAGTAAACCAGATAGCACAGAATACAATACAACATATGCATGAAACGTGCTAGCTCTTATTATGTTAAGAAGTGTAAGTTCCAGTCATACAATACATCCATGTCCAACAACTAGTTCCGATAGCGAAATGCTACAGCCACAACCGCCTGCTCCTCCAAAGAGATGTACTAATTCTGTGCAGTGGAGAAGCCAAGGCTCGTTACAATACTGTCCAAGCTTTCTCTAAGATACTCCTATCGAAGCTTGGATGACAAAAAGCCTTTACAATGCATTATGAGGTTCTATTTACAACAAAGGGTGGGGTGACCCTTGACATTCCCCTTTGTGACAGTTCATCTACCCTCATGACTCTTCATCTACTCTATGACTGCTACATCCAACTATCGACACTTGAACTTCCATTTGGCAAGGCGTTACATTACAATGCACATGTGACCATGTGAGACAAAATGGCTTGTAAAAGCCATCCAAGACATCACTGGCACTCGGTCCATCGTGGTGAGACCAAATCTTTGACATGCTTATGATGGTGAAGGTGGTGGGCTGATGCCAAGCTTGGTCATCCAAGATGGTATGCATGTGCTCAACGATGACATCTTGCTGAAGCGAACTCTTTCCTCCGTTGTATCCGGGTGCATTAGTATGTATCCTCCATCCAACTCATCTGCTAGCATGCACATGGTATTCTTGGGTGCAACAAAATCGACAATACACTGATGCATAGTGTCCGTGCTAATCTTCCAATGTGTGCTGGTGGTCATGCACATCAACTGTCAACTACATGTTCAACTCTAGTCGGACTTGCTTCTTGTCTTTGCCTTGGTGAGTGTGCTGAATGGGTGGGATCGCATGCGTGCATGCAATGACATGTTGCTTCATTCCCTTGCATGTGATCAACAACACTACTCACCTTGTCTGCTCCGTGCTAGCTGCTGGGATGGATCTATAACTTATACGGGTGTAGTTTCATCTGTGAGTGCATGTTGCACCCCTTGCTATTCTTGTTCTTGTTGCAAGTCATTCACTTGTCTGTGCATCTTATGTTCTTCCTTGAGTTTCTACTTCAACACATGCAACTCCTTCCTTGTTCCATTTTCTATCTTCGCGCAATCGTCATGTCGTGTTGTTACCTCAGAGCCTGAGTCTCCAAAGTTGGTTTCAACACAAGTGGATCTACTTGAGCTTGCAACTATGTTCCACCTCTTTATTGTTGACAACCTTCCTCTTGCATTCATTGTATCCGGCATGATGCATTCATCTGCTATTCATGACGCTGCTCGTTGTGATGTTGCTGTCGTCATATCTTGGTGTCCTTGTCTACGCACAACTTGATGTCTTCATGGGTAGGAAAGTCTATAGACACTTGATCGACTACATCCCCAAGTGTGCTCTGAACGGTGTCTTCGTCTGTGCTCTCCTCGAAACCATTGTACCTATGCTACTGAGAGGCAGATGAACACCTGCAATACCTAGAGACATGGAAACACTCATGGCAAGAAATTTGTCATTCAAAGACCAAAATGAAATTGAGAACTGACTTGCAACATACCTATGTGACTGATCATGAAGGTTGTGCAATTTTTGCTGGGAGGCCGAGAGATTGACTGCCAAGACTAAGCAAGGCACAATCTAGGCTACTGGGAGGCTGACTAACTTCTGGAACTACACAATCCAAAGTCCAGTCTGGCTACTGACTGCTGGAATTGCGCAATGCGCAATCTCAGTTGGCAATGGTTATAGGCTCAGTGATTGCATTACGCAATTTTCTGGGCTAACAGTCATTGTCCCTTAGAATTTCCCAATGCAAGACTGGAGGATAGTCATTGGGTAGAAATGTGCATTTCAAGAGAGGAAGATAGAGGCTTACCTCTCAAGGTTGCGTAATGTTGTCTTAATGAGGTAGAGTCTGGGCCAAGGCTGCCCAGACTCGCCGATGGGTAACTGAAAGCGAATGTGAATGCAAATGCATGACGATACTGAGTGTAAGCATAAGTGAATGATTGTGCATGCAAACATTGAATGACCGATTTAGAAAACGGAACAACATGCATGTGGGTGAGGCGAGTTGCTGAATTAGCGACCAGTCGTGAAAAGTAGTTTCATGCATGCTACAACAATGAGATTTTAACAATAAATGAAAAGGTGCTAGCACAAGCTAGTATGTATCAAAATGGCAACAAGCACTCACTGAAATTAAGCAGACAACATTCATATGAAGAAAAACACAAAAAACGCCAGAAATGCAACACAAGCCATGGAAAGTAGGCTTACCCCAAAACAACTGAGCTGAATGTGCCGATGGCTCCTAGACATGATGTGGGATGTCAGAGATGCAAGGTTGATGTTAGGAATGAGATATGCAGCATCTGGTTCATGATTTTTGATAAAATCGAAGATATGATGTGCATGCCACAAATCTAAGAAAAGCGACACTTGGTGAGAGATTTTTGAAATGATCCTTTGATGCAACCTCCATATGCTAAAAGTAGATCCCTGAATCAAGGGATGCCTTTGCATGCTGCCTCAGGAGAAGCAACCCATGCATACAAATTTTCACTCGGTCCCAAAGGGAACCGATCAACTCAACTGCACATGCAAGAGGTTGCTCAACTGCTGAGAGACAATGCACATTTTTGAAGGGAGTTGGGCTAGCTGCCCTGAAGATATACACAATTTTTGGGCAGAGAAGCTGACTAGTGCCCACGATTGCACAATTCGTGGGCCAAGTAGCCCTGCTAGGAGGAATTGCACAATTTTCTAGATGAATCCTGACTGGCAGAATTGTGCAATTCCGAAGCCCAGGAGGCTGTCAAACAGAATTGCACAATTTCTGGAGGGAAGGCTAGTTTACCTCCAAAATTTCACAATTTCTTGAGGGAGCTTCTCAGCCTGTAGCTGGACCAAGTCTGGAGGAACATCCTGTGAGGGGAATGCAACAAGATATAATAGACAGGCTGCATTCTACAAGAAAATCACTGAAGCTTGTGTACTTGACGAAGCAAGACATGCTGTTGTGAAAGGTTGGTAGGGAGGCTCCAAAACTAATCTAAGGCAAAATTTTGGAGGGTGGTTGTAGCCGCTACAACACTTGGCGACACACTGGTATAACTATAGCTCTCTGAATGGACCTTGTTTGTGAAAAACAAGTCTAACACATCCAAAAGTATTGTTCAATTCTCAATTCGTCTTGGTTTCCACACTTGCTTGTTTGTAAGATGTAGCATCTGCTAAGCTCTTGGTCGATTGACACACATTCCAAGCCAATTCAACATAGTTGTTTCGATTGGGGTTGAGGGGTATATTGGTGCACAATCAGTATAGTCGTCAGAATATTATTTTCATCTCTGGTGTTACTTCTCTGCTAGCATCCTTGGATAGTGCCTCGACAGAGTCACATAGGAACACAAGCATGGCTCCGTTGTCAGCAAGCCTGGTCAGTACCCCAACAGAGTTACTTGCATCATCTCTCTACGCAGGAAGCCTTTCTCTTATTTTGCCTTATTCATCTTCATTTTTTCAAACTTTTTTCACTTTTTCATTTTATTTTTATTTTTTATTTTTCATCTTTATAACTATGCATAACACTTATTCATTTCAGAGGTTGAAGTGGGATCTTGACTTATTGAGAGAAGAAGAGGTTTTTCCTACAAAGAAGTAGTTTATTATACCTCTGACATGCCTGTTAAGGTATTTCCCCCTCACCTTACTCTACTTGACTGAGCCGCCAAGGGTTAACCCAAAAAAACAACCGACTAGAGTAGGTGACACTAGGTAGCACGCAAGCATTGTGCTTTCACCAGGGTTCATTTCGAACAGTACATATTTTCCATCGATGTATCATGGAATAAAAGTAACATGTTCTTCATACAAAGGCAGGATGATAGATAACCAAGTAGTAATAGCTAACAAGGCCTCTTGTACTTTACCCAGCTTGTTTCAAGAGTCATACATGGTTTCATGCGAAACTAACCTACGAACAAAACGATCAAACAAACACAAAGAAAAGCAGAAGCAAAGGAAAAAGTGAAAGCAAAGCGAGTAAACAAACAAGCAAGAAGATAAACAAACCAAAAAAGTAAGTAGGAAAACAAGCATGCAAGCAAACAGACTGTAAGCAAACACTACTCCTACTCCTAAGCTAATGTTGCATGGGCCATCACATGTGAATTGATACTTCCAATGCAACCACCGGCACATTGGTTGGCCCATGTTGGTGAAGGCACTTTTTTCAAACATCGCAGTTGCGCAAACCATCAAGCATGAAAGATATAACAATGAAGACATACACACTCTGAGCTTACAAGAGACCGCAGAACAAAGATGAGTGAGAGCGCATGACATGCACTTTGTGGAGCTGCCATGGTGCTATGCTACACTGCATTCATATGTTGAGTGTATGCATTCTCTTGACTATGACATGCAAGCAAACGTGAGAAAGGTAGACCACTTACGATGAGTATGTGTGGTTGTTGTGTAAGATTTCTCCAATGCATGAGCGATGGGATCGTGTAGTTCGAGTGGAGGAAGCAAAATTTGGGTGTTTGGTTGATCTTCAACACAAAGAAGAGAGTGATGAGGAGCATTGAGTGTTTCAACAATTTCCTAACCGGAAGTGAAACCAACCTCAGGATAGTGAGGGCTTGACATAACAATTAGCTTTGGCTAAAGTGCCTCGACAGCCTGTGGGGTTTCGACTTTGTTGACAGATAGATCATTGTAGACCAGTGTCTTGGATAGATTAACAATGGTTGAATCAACATCGTGATTGGATGAGGAAGTAGAGGGATCACGACAACCAAGATCAGAAAATTTAGGATATTTGTCAGCATCCTCATGATTTGATGAATCAGACAGAGGGGTAGATGAGAAGGAAAGATGTTCACCCTCTATTTTTTCAGAAATGACAGATGATATATTGGACAAATTTTCGGAGGAAGATGTGTCCTCTATGTGACGTAATGATAGACTGACATCTGACATGTCCTGTGAATGAACGGAAGTAGAAACATTTGGAAATTAGTTTTCACAAGGGAAATCAGCAGTGGCAGAATCACAAGGGATGTTAGGATAAAGTGGATGAGGCGCGACTGGAAGGGAGTCATCCTTCACCGCAGGTTCTTCTTTAGATTCCCGGATACACTCATCAGGAATGATGGTGCAGGTTGGCTGCACAACACCAACTCCATCTACATCTTGATCCTCGTTCATAGTAGGTGAGGAGCCCAGAATGGAAGAGAACAAGATAGTATAATTCAGAGGATCAACAGAAAGCGGGACGGAGGTTGAGGGAACAAATCCACATGACAACCAACAAGATTGCAAGCCAAATATGTGCAGATACCGAGAGAAGGTGGGGTGGAGGATGTGATAGTTCAACAAATTTGTGTGCATGTTCTCCCACATCACTCTACAGTGATGGAGCTATTGGATGAGGTGAATGCAAACAATCACTTGTGATAGCAACTCTGCCCGCCTGTGATTACACAGCTCCATCACCGAAGCGTGCTGAGCGGGGTTCAGATATGTGAAGAAGATACTCAAATCTTCCATTGAGATTTCCCAATCAATATCATCTTCGTGGAATTGGTATGCAAGATTACAAAAGTGTGTGTAAAATTGATCAACATATTCAACGGGTGCTTTTCATAATTTTAGAATTTCTTTGTTGAGTGCTTTACGGTCAAAGTGATTGAAAGCACAGTCTATCTCTAAGACCAAATGGGCAAGAGAATGAATAGATTTTTCAGACAGCGTGGCACACCAGTGAATTGGGTGCCCTCGAAGCGTGTAGACAAACAACATGCAAGTCATGTATTCTTCAAAGATTCCATACCTTTCGCATGAGCCTGCAATTCCAATCACATTCCTAACCAAGGCTATGTGGCCTTCATCATCATATGTTTTATGAGACAAGTTATCTGAGAGATTTTCCAAGATAATGAAATCGTTTCCATAAGACATACACTCCGAAAGAGCAACTTGGTAGTTAGTCATGATAGATATGTAGAGATTCAAAACAGATGTGAGGACTTAGCTTTTCATTTGGCCCTCCTTCTAGCGTCAAAATGTTGACGATGTCGGACCCGCCAACATGTAAGGGGATCTCCCCGATAAGAAGTCCCAATTAGATCTCAGACCGTTTGGTGTAGGAGTCCCAATAATGGGTTGTATGGTAATGCCTTTACCACAAATTCGCATAGAGGAAAGTAAGATAAATTTGCTGGTAGCAAGGGTTTGACAACTGCATCGAGCCAAGGAAGGTGCATGAGAGGTTCTAACACATGGGGGTTGAGATGAGTGCAACCTTTAGAAACCTGTGATAGCACACAGTTAAGAAGGGAACATAGGAGCAAAGATACATCGCAACATGGAAAGCAAGTTAGCAAGCAATCCAAAGTGATGGTTAAAACAACAACAAATTTCAGAAAGATTCATACATCCATACACAGATAATTATACATGCATGCGTAAGCAAACCAATACATATATCATTTAGAGTAAACCAGATATCATAGAATACAATAAAACATATGCATGAAATACGATGGCTCTTGTTATGTTAAGAAGTTTAAGTTCCAATCATACAATACATCCATGTCTAACCACTAGTTTCAATAGCGGAACGTTACAACCACAACCACCTGCTCCTCCAAAGAGATGTACTAGCTTCGTGCGATGGAGAAGCCAAGGCTTGTTAGAATACTGTCCAAGCTTTCTCTAAGATACTCCTATCGAAGCTTGGCTGACTAAAAGCCTTTACAATGAGTTATGAGGTTCTATTTATAACAAATGGTAGGGTGACCCTTGACATTCCCCTTTGTGACAATTCATCTACCTTCATGACTCTTCATCTACTCTATAACTGTTACATCCAACTATGGACACTTGAACTTCCGCTTGACAATACATTACATTACAAGGAACATGTGCCCATGTGAGACAAAATGGATTGAGCAAGCCATGCAATACATCTCTGACACTTAATCCATCATGGTGAGACCAACTCTTTGACATGCTTGTGATGGTGAAGGTGGTGGGCTGATGCCAAACCTGGTCATCCGTCATGGTGTGCATGCGCTCAATGGTGACATATTGCTGAAGCAAACTCTTGCCTCCATTGTATCTTGGTGCATTGGCATGGCTCCTCCGTCCAACTCGTTTGCTAGCATGCATATGGTCTTCTTGGGTGCGGATGAACTAGAAATACACTGGTGTATAGTGTCCATGCTGATCTTCCAGTGTGTGCTAGTGGTCATCCACATCAATTGTCAACTACATGTTCTACTCCAATCGGACTTGCTTCTTGTCTTTTCCTTGGTGAGTGTGCTGAATGGGTGGGATCGCATGCGTGCATGCAATGACATGCATGCTGTTGCATTCCCTTGCATGTGATAAACAACCCTGCTCACCTTTTTTGCTCCGTGTCATCTATTGGGATGGATCTATAACTTTTACAAGCACAGTTTCATCTGTGAGTGCATGTGGCACCCCTTGCTATTCTTGTTCTTGTTGCAACTCATTCGCTTGTTTTTGCAGCTCATGTTCTTCCTTGAATTTCTCATTTGGCACATGAAACTCCTTCTTTGTTCCATTCTCTTTCTTCGTGTGATCTTCATATTGTGCCGTCACCTCATAACCTGAGTCTCCAAAGTTTCTTTCACCACAAGTGGATCTACTTAAGCTTGCAACTTTGTTCTGCCTCAGTGTTGTCAACAAACTTCCTCTTGCATTCGTTGCATCTAACATGCTGCCTTCAGTTGTTGTTCATGATGCTACTTGCTGTGATGCTGCTATCATCATATCTTGATGTCCTTGTCTATGAACAACTTGATGTCTTCGTAGGTAGGCAAGTCCATAGACACTTGATCAACTGCATCCCCAAGTGTGCTCTGAACGGTGTCTTCATCTCTGCTCTCCTGGAAACCATTGTGCCTATGTTGCTGAGAGGCAGATGAACACTTGTGATACCTAGAGACATCGCAACACTCGTGGCAAGCAATCTATTAGTCGAAAACCAAAGTGAACTTGAGAACTGACTTGCAACATACCTATGTGACTGATCATGAAGGTTGCGCAATTTTCACTAGGAGGCTGGGAGACTGACTGCCAAGGCTACGCAAAGAATAGTTTGGGTTACTGGGAGGCTGACTGATTTCTAGAACTATGCAATGCATAGTCTAGTTTGGCTACTGATTGCTGGAATCACACAATGTGCAATCTCAACTAGCAATGGTTGCAGGCTTAGTGACTACATTGCATGATTTTCTGGGCCAACAGTCACTGTCCCTCATAATTGCACAAGGCAATATTGGAGGATAGTCACTAGGTAGAAATGGACATTTCCAGAGAGGAAGAAAAAGACTTCCCTCTCAGGATTGCACAATGCTACCTTGGTGAGGCAGAGTCCGGGCCAAGGTTGCCCAGACTCGCTGATGGGCAACTGAAAGCGAATGTGAATGCGAATGCATGGCTATACTGAGTGTAAGAATAACTGAATGATTGTGCATGCAAATGATCAATGACAGATTCAGAGAATGGAACAACATGCATGTGGGTGAGGCGAGTTGCCAAATCGGCGACTATTCGTGAAAAAGAGTTTCATGCATGCGACAATAGTGAGATGTTAACAAAAATTGAAATGGTGCTAGTACAAGCTAGTATGTATCAAAATGATAGAAAGTTTTCACTGAAATCAAGCAGACAACATTCATACAAAGCAAAACACAAAAAGCATCATAAATGTAACACAAGCCATGGAAAGCGGCTATCCCAAAACAACAGAGCTGAATGTGCTGACGGCTGGTAGATGTGATGTGGGATGTTAGAGCTTCAAGTTTGATGTTAGGAATGAACTCTACAATGTCGGTTCATGAGTTTTGATAAAATAAGAAATGTGACGCCATGCCAAAAATCTAGGAAGAGCGACACTTGATGGGATGTTTCAGAAATGATCCTTGCATGCAACCTCTAGCTGCTAAAAGTAGATCCCTAAATCAAGGGATGCCTTTACATGCTGCCTTGGGAGAAGCAACCCATGCATGCAAATTGGTTTCACTTGGTCCCAGAGGGAACTGTCAACTCAACTGCACATGCAAGAGGTTGCTCAACTGCTAGGAGAAAATGCACATTTCTGGAAGGGAGTTGGGCAGGTGTCCCAAGAGTTTTGCATAATTTCTAGCAAGAGCAACTGACTGGTGCCCAGGATTTCATGAATCCTAGGCTCAACAGCTATGTTGGGAGGAATTGCGTAATTTTTTAGATGGTCTTACTGGCAAAATTGCGCAATTCTGGAGCCTAGCAAGTTGCTAGACAAAATTACGCAATTTCTGGAGGGAAGGTTAGTTTCCCTCTAGAATTGCACAATTTATTGAGGAAGCTGCTCAGCCTACAATTATACCAAGTCCAAAGGAACAACCTATGAGGGGAATGCAACAAGCTCTAATGGACAGGCTGCATTCTACAAGAAAATCGCTGAAGCTTATGTACTTGACGAAGCAAGACATGCTGCTGTGAAAGGTTGGTAGGGAGGCTCCAAAATGAAGCTAAGGCAAAATTTTGGAGGGTGGTTATAGCTACTACAACACGGTCTATTCCAAATACCCTTTATTATAATATTATTTTCTTTTAATTATGTAGTGTGGCATATTCCTTTATTATGTCCACATTTCATTCCTTATTCCCTTGGGTGTCTGTTGGGATGTGAAATTGGCATCATTTTTATCCCCATTTGGCTATCTTTTCCACAATATTTTCCTATATAAACATACTTTGTTGCTTCACTAATCCCCTTTTTCACTAATGATACTCTTTCATGTCACCTTAGTTTACATAGTTTTGCATGTATTTTGATGGCATGTTTACTGAGTAAATCTATTGATAGAATTGACAAATAGATTGTTCAATATGACTTGGCTTGTTGGAGTGTTGTTGTTTGCATGGAATGATGTTTCTCTAGGTTTTATGTTGTTAATATTCCAGAACATGTATTTTTAATACTGCTGTGATGATGCTAATACTTTGTTTTACAACTTTGTTTCCTCGATAATGTCATTGAGTCAACACAAACCACTACTTAATCGTGTTTAACCTAGACCATTGTGATGACAAGACAGACTATATTTTGATGATACTACCAACTCGAATGTGACAATTATGGGATTTCTATTGTTGACCTCCTGCTATTTGGAGACAATGCTATAACATTGTTTTATTCTTAGTAAATTAGTTGTAATATATTATATAAGACTCTTGATTTGGATAACATGAGATTTGAATTATTACCATAACTAATTGTGGTTTCAATAATAGACATAATGAAAATCTATAAGAGGAGAAGCCATTTGCCTTGTGTAAGGAAACACTATTGTAATTTTGTGGAGATTGTGCATCCATAAATTTTTAAATATTAATGCAAAATTTTATGTATCATGGCTCAATAATACTTCACTAACTTAGTTTGTGAGTTATACATTACCAACTCCCTACCAAGGAGGAAGGGCCCTCCTGTTTAGCATGGATTGTTGTATTAGTAAGGTAGTTTAGCAGTTATATTTCATGTAAATTAATTTTCACTGTTACATATTTCCATTAATGTGTTTCAGTTACTCATCAATTGGTCTATAGAATAGTTTATCTTGATTACCTGTGTAACAACATAGATCCTAGATTGATCCATTTATTAGTATGTGTTATTTATTTATTTATTTCTACAATTTTTGGGTTATGTTAAGTAGAATATTAGATAAACTATTCCGTACATGTTACAATGTGTTGAACTGAATGATGAGGTGATTATTGCAAAGAGTTTATTGATTGTATGAGTTTTAGTTGAATAGTTTCTACAATTATTTCTAAAAGTTCTATTTCCTTTTTTGCAATTGTGATCACAAGTGATTGAGTGATTTTATTTTGCAAGAGTGATTTTGTTTTTAGAAATATGTGTAGTGTTCTTTGGATGTTTGAAGTGTGATAATGATGATTTTGGTATCCTGAGAGTGAGTAGTTATAACAACTTGATTTCAATTGTGTGCCAAGTTCTTAGAGAGTTTGGCATTAGACAATGTTTGTTACAATTTCTTCCTATATATACTTGCATACTAATCTTGAAATAAAATGAATTACCCTACTTGACAATTTATGTGTGTGTGATTAATTGGTTCTAATTAAAAGATAATTGATTCATCCAAAATTTTGGTGCCATGGTTGGGGTGGTTGTTAGAGGTGCATATGTGTGACTAGCATTGTTCATAAATCTGTTATATGTGTTCCTAACTCTGAGGTGATAGGGCATTAAGATGAGACCTAAGAACTTGGGCATCAGTTTGATAGATTGAAGTGGGCTATACCACATAATAAGTCAAGACATGTAGGATTACAGGAATAGAAAAGAAGAAAAGAAAAGTTCCCCAAAAAATACTAACCATGTAGGTAAAAGATGACATGAAGGAAAGAAAAATCAAGACCTAGGAAGAGTAACATTCATTGCCGAGATAATTTCAAAAGTTGAGGCAAAATCATCTACCCTAAGAACAATTTCTAGGAAGATAGGGTCCCATAAAACTTTTCCATAGAGGTTAGAATCTTCGGGATCATTCATGTTGGGAGCACATGTTTGGATACATAGAATCATAAAAACCACCATTAAAAAAACGTAAAACAATGTAACACAATTTTGTAAGTTTTTTTTAACTAAAGCAATAAGATTTCTAATTAAATATAATAATTAAATAATTAAGAAGGCATGTTTTCCAAACCATGTAATTAAAAATAAATTCAATAAAAATGATTAAAAGACAAAAATTTTAAAGTAATCGAAAAAAACCAAAATAAAGACAAAAAAAACAATAAGTGTAGTAGATTTTAAAATTATTTAAAAGAAGGCAAAAAACAATAATTAAAAAATAAATATAATATAATATAAACAATAGAGTTAATATATATATATATATATTTATTTATATATATTATATATTTATTATATATTCCTTGGATGGGGGTGTTTTCCACGTGAGATGGTTGAGGGCACGCTACTTCCATGCCACCTGGCCATTTGATAGAGGGATATGGCAAGACGCCCCCTTAGTTCGTCATTAAAAACATTAGATTGGAACACGAATCATTACCATCTTGTGGTATGATACCATGTATGTTATACAACACCCCGGTCATTTACACTCCTATCAAATCTTCCTTACCTAGCTTACAATCTCTTAGTTTGATTATCTGAGCTTCTCCCATTTAACTGGACACACTATGAAACTGCCAAAAATGACATACAATTCCTTGATTATAACAATTCAAATCTCTAACTTTGTCGACCACCTTCGATAACAAGTTACTGGGTGCATCAGGGAAATTGCAAAAGGAAATTTGGTTGTATTGATGGTCCAATCACCCCTCAAATGTGATAGTTCATTTGGTGAAGAGAAGCTTACACTAGTTCATTCTCATGCACCATGTTCATGGAGTTTCATTTCTTCTAGCTATCTAGTTGAAATTGGAGAACGAGAACCAACTTGTTAGCAATCATCGCTCCACAAAGTTAACATATTTCATGCTTAATCTCGACTAGAATTCAATCTCACTCGATAATAGGGATCGCTATGTGGAGATTTATGTCAAGTCCCAAAGTTGACTGAACCACTCTACATTTTTGAAGTAGCACTACACCTGTTAGGAATATTTTCCCTTAGGCAAGTTTACCGTTCTCTCCTCTTCATTTTTTCTCAATTCTTTTTTTCATGGTGTTAATGCCTACTCTATTACTTATTTTAACCTCCTAATATTCTTTCTATTTATGTTATAATCTATAAACTCTCTATATCTCTATAATGTGTTCTCCCTCTTGTGGTTCCTAGTTCCACATAATGCTCCCTTCTGTTGGATTTCCACCTTTGTTGGCACCTCCCAGCCACTTTGATTCATGGTTGACCTCATTCATTTGTTTTAAAAATAGATGTGGCTCTGTTTGAATTTTTCTACCCTCTCTTATCCATCTTTGTCTCTTTCCTAACATATCCCCACCTGTTCCTTGGCCTTTTTCCCATCCCTATTTAACTGCCATGCCAACTAGTGAGTCAGGGTCCACAAGGGTGAAATGTACTAACAAGAAAGGACCAGACGTGATAGCACATGAACCCATCATAGATTGAAGGAAGAAACAAATCATTTTGGGAGATTACCTTGATTACCTTGACCCCCATTCAGGAAGAACTCACTCGTGTTGAGTGGGACAAAAACACATGGAGGCACCTCCTCTTGGATATTGAGGTACTAGCCAAGTTGACTGATTGGATGCCCAATATATGGCACACACATCAGTGCTTTAATTGGTATATGCACATGGTGGACCTGTATTATAGGGATGATTTTAGGGGCGAATGTTCGCCTTTGGCGAAATTAAGGGGTTTTAAATTTTTAGTGGGCGAATATTTTGTATCATAGTACATTTTTACAAATCACCTCAAATAGCCCACCTTATTTTAAGGGAGAGGGTAAAAAAGGTAAATTTAGCCCTTGAAATTAGGAGTTACAACCTTCCATTCTCCCATTTTCAAGAATAGGTTTTATTTAAGTGAATCCATTCGCCCATTTTCAAGAATAGGTTTTATTTAAGTGAATCCCCAAATACCATATTTATAAAAGAGGTATGGTAAATTAATAAAAATATAAATAAATGAGAGGTATGGTAAATAAATAAAGCATTTTTTATATTTACTCCATAAGTCACCTTATATACATGCAAGGGTGTAAACAAATAAAATATAAGTAAAGTGAAGGTATGGTAAATAAATAAAATGTCTTTTTATACTTACTCAA
>APFE030119036.1:120535-149674 GCA_000404065.3 Pinus taeda | reverse complement strand
TAATGCCACTTTTAGATTTATAGGCGATTTTATGTTTTTTTTTAGTACCAATAGTCAAGGTCATAATGCCAATTAATTCACAATTTTGGTCCCAAAAATAAAATATAATAAAATAAAAGTTAGATAGAATTGAAAAATACTTAGAAACCAAACATTTCAAACAAAAATAAAAAGAAAAGAAAAAGAAGACAAACTTTAGGTGTTGATTTTTCGGATCTTTCGTAGTCATGATATTTGGTCTTCAATGATATGGTTGGAAAATGTTTGAATTTGAACCCTAAATAGGGGATGATGTTGAATCATTGCTTTTGCATTTCAATGTATTTTCTCATATCTTTCGTATTCATGGTATTTGGTTTTTAATGCCATGATTGAAAAATGTTTGAATTTCAACCTTAAAAAAAGATGTTTTTCATGTTTTTTGTAATCATGAGATTTTGTTTTTGATGCCATGGTTGAAAATTGTTGGAATTTTATCCCTGATATGAAAAATGGTGATGTTGCATCACCACTTTTTAAAATGGGCATACAAAATAGTACTAAATGCAACCTCGAAAAATACAAGAACTCATTCAAGTTCTCGGTACATTAATAACTTTGTTCAAAACGAGACCATAGGGGCTTCACTCAATGGACCTCTAACATAGTATATGCATTCATGACATACTAAACAATATCCTTAATTTGACTACATATTAGAAAATACTTTTAAAAATTATTGTGTTTAATCCTTTTTCAATATGAACCCAATACACCTTTCAAAATAAAAATTCTTTACTTTCACTAGATATTGTATGTATTGATTTTTTCATTAACATTTTTTAATACCCCTTTATATTTTTTCTTTAACTTTGAGCTCCATTTTTTATACACAACATAAAAAACTCTTTAGCCCCTATTATATGCTTAATATATTATTTCATTTTCTTCCTCAATATATATCCTCCAATATGAACACATGCTATATGGTATTGCTCCCCCAGTGAAACCCCCATGGATGAGATGATCATAATATTGGGTCTTCTCTCTCTCTTTCTCTCTCTCTATGTGTGTGTGTAAGTGCATAATTATAATGAAAGGGTACAATGAAATGTTCTAGCCAACCATGGGGTCTTCACTCAATGAACCTCTAACATATCACGTGCATTCGTGGAATATTAAACAATACCCTTAATTTTACTACATATTGGAAAATACCTCTAAAAATCACATTATTTAACCTCCTACCAATACGAACCCAATACACCTTCATAATTTAAAAGCCCCTATTTTCACCAAATATTGTAGGTATCCATTTTTTCATTAATATTTTTTATACCCCTTTATATTTTTTCATTAACTTTGGGCTCCATTTTCTATACCCGTAAATATAAAAACCCTCTACCGCCATATATCCCCCAATATATTATGTCATTTTTTCCTCAATAAATACTCCCCAATATGAATCCATGTGGTATGGTATTTCTCCCCCAGTGAAGCCCCCGTGTAGCCAACCTTCTAGTGTGACACTAGAAAAGTAATAACTAAATATCTATGATTTCAAAAGGACTTATATGCTTAACACACACTTCCCCTTCAATTATGTTGTCATCAACAATTGGTTGCACGTTTCTACATGAATAAACAATCTTCCTATGTTGCCTCTTACATTGGTAGGATCTTTTATTTGATAAGGTATTCAATGATTGATAAATTTTGCAACTTCGTAATCCTTTTTCAAGGATTGTTTCTAGATCTAGTATGTTTTTCCATTCTTTATTAATATACTATAAAATATTTTGGACTAGGATCCCATCATCAATTACCTTCTTTAAGCAAGAAACATGGAAGACTAGATGTACACATGAAGGAGGAACTCAAACTTATATGCCACACTATTTATCCTCTGCCAATACCTTATAAGGGCCATAATACTTGAGTCCTAATTGATTGTCATTCTTTTTTTGCTTTAGGGACATATGTTTATATGGTTATAGCCTCAAAAATACCCAACCATTTACTTCAAATTCCCTTTCACTTCTATGTTCATATGATTGTTATTTAATCTTATTTTGCTTTATAACCAAGTTGTCCTTCAATAGTTTGAGAACCTCTTGTTGGTGACTTATGTGATCCTCTAGTGCTTGAATATTTGTGGTCCCTTTCAAGGGTGATGTGATAGCTAGAGGATGATATCCTTAAAGTGCCATAAATGGGGGCATTTTTTGTGAAGTATGGAAGGATGTGATGTTACACCATTTTCCAAGGAAAACCACTTGGCCCATTGTGTCAGTTTATTAGATGCAAGAAAACAAACATATCCTTCCAAAAATTTATTCACAATCACAATTTACCCATCATATTGAGGATGTTAAGGCAACTGTGAACCAATTGGGTACCCAAACAAGAAAATAATTCAGTGCAAAAAATTCCATGAAAATTTGATATATGTTAGTGACAATAATGTTTGGGATTTCATGTAGATTTTGGACTATTTATATGAATGTTTCTACCACCATGCTTGATTTAAAAGGATGGGAAAGAGAGAAAAAATGTGCATACCATTTCAATTAATATTCTACTTACCATAATGACATTCTTTCATTTAGATTTCGGTAAAAATGTAATAAAATACATTGAAACTTCTTCCCAATGTTGACTTGGTATAGCTAATGGTCATAGGAGACCTAGTATTTTGATTGTATCGCCCTTATTTTGTTGGTAGACCACACATTCAATCACAAAATTTTAAATATTTGTTTTTACACCTTTCCATAAAAGACCTTCTTGATCTTATTGTAAGTTTTCAAGAACTACAAATGTCCTCCTACAGGAGAAGTGTGCAACTTCGAAGGATATTTTGCTTATGTTGGGAATTGGTGATATTGATACCACAATAGATTATTGTTCCACACATATTTACCTAGTGAAATTGGATTATCTTGTAGTTGTTGAATTATCTTGCATACCTTCTAATCTCACTTGCATTATATCCGTGATTCTTCCACCCAATCATATTAATAAATTTAGATAAAACATAGTAAACCCTCTGTTTCTTTTTCTTTCCTTGACAGATTGTTTGCCACCATATTATGTTTTCCCTTTTTGTAGATAATTTCAAAGTCATAACATGGCATATTTATAATCCATTTTGTTGCTCTTCTGGAGATAATCATTTCTCCAAGATGTAATTCAAAGTATCATGATATAGTTTTACTTTAAAGTGTTTTCTTCTTAGGTAAGGGCATAATCTTTTACTGCACGTATTGTAGCCAATTTTTTTTTCATAAATGGGTTTGATCAAGTTCTTTCCTTTAATTTGGCTACTTTGAAAGGAAAGTGGCCTTCCTTTTTGCATAAAAATTGCACCAATGTCGTGGCCTCATGCATCACCCTCCACAAAAAAGTTTTTGTGAAGTCAGGTATCACCAGGATAGGGGTTGTACACATATCCTCAATTTTTTCACAATATTAGGTTTTTTCCAAAGTCCATGAATTCTTCCTACTTTGATAATATTGTTAGAGGTGCTACCATTTGGCCATAATTCTTGAAAAACTTGCGGTAATAGCTTACAGTTTTTAACAATCCTACAAGTTTCTTTGAGGTATTTAGGATTGGACATTCCATCATAGCTTTTAATTTTGGTATTATCCACATTGACAACTTCATGATATACAATGTGGCCAAATTATTCCACTTCTTGAACCCAAAAGGAACACTTGAAAGGCTTTTCATATAATTGTTGCTCTTCCAATATTGTTAAGACCTTATTAGTATTTTGCACATGCTCTTCCCAATTTTTACTATAGATTAGTATGTCATAAGACCGAATGGAATAAATAAAAGCTCATAATGAACTTCATGTGTTTTGAAGATTATTTTTGGGAATACATTATTCCCTCATTATGACTTGATAATATCCTAAGTGAAGGTCCAACATAGTAAATATAATTGCTCCATGCAATTCACCTAATAATTCATGAATGATAGAAATATGAAAATTAATTTTTTTCAACTATCTATAATTTGGACACATACACCATGAATCGTCCTCTTTTATAACCATCGCCACTAGTGATGAGAAAGAACTTAGGTTATATTGAATGTTGTCGACCTCTAATGTTTCTTGAATCATACACATAATCTAATTTTGCTATGTATATGGATACTCATAAGGCAAAATATTAGGTGGCACACTTCCAAGTTGTAAATTAATAACATGGTCATGATCTCAAGTATGTGGAAGGGACTTAGGGATCTCTCCAAATATGTTTAAAAATTATTGTTGATATATTTTTGGAAATCCACTAGAGTAGAGGATATAGAGTTTGAACATCTATTGAACATAATTGTGCAATTACACCATGGTGTCCCTTTTTGAGTAATTTTTTCATGTTGTTAGAGCTTATCACTTTAAATTGTTTCCCTTGGATACCTCTAAGCTCAATTTCCTTACCTTGTGATGAGAATCTCATGAAAATATCCTTAAAATTAAGTGTCAATGTTTGCAATGATTGTAACCATTTGAATCCCAATAAAACATCAACACCACCCATTTGGATTGAAATTATGGGACTATATAATAAATATTGCCTGATATTTATCTTAATACTATGTCACTTCCATGAACAATTTATGGTACCTCGATTTGTAATAATTACTTGAAATTCTAGTGTTGGAAATACAAAATAATTGAGATTTTTTCTAATTTTAATTGATGAAGTTATGGGTTGATCTCTATTGGATTATTAGATATATTTTTTTCATCCATATCAAAGTTTTTAGGTGTATAAAGGTGGAGGAATCAATGCACATGACCATTTTACCAATTGTCCTAGTTTGGAAAATTTTAGGTCACAAAATGCATGAGCTATTTCAAGACCTTAAATGAACACATTCTATGGTATTGACCTTAAAATTGACCTATAATCCATAATATACACATTGATTCCTATCCAATGGTATAATAATTTTCTCAATCAGAGCTCATATGAGAAAGTTATGCTTCCTGAAAGCTGACCTATTAAAATTGACCACCATAATTTGAGGGGTTGACGTGTCATCCCCCATTATTAGTGGAAAATGGGCTATCCACGTGATAATGATGAAGAAGACTCTAGAAGAGTCCATATTTTAACTCTACTTAAGTGTTGAAGGAGTCAAACCTAACCACTAGTAGGCTATCATGCTATGTTATAACATGGCCACTAGGAGGAAGAGGGATTCCATTTATTTCGAGTGCATATATTTCCATAGATGAGAAGGGTATCCGAGATGCATAGGGATATATCACATAGAGATGATTTTTCCACTCTAGTGGCCCAACTTCCACGTTCCTTACTTATTTGTACTTGCAACCATTTTCTATTCATAGAAAGAGAGCAGAGAGGCCTCATCTTCTAGTCGGGTTTTCTGCTGAAAGGGTTTCCTAGGTTATATCTTATGTCAATCATGGTTTGTAATATTTTATTCATTATTCTCTATTTTCTACATAATTATAATTTTCATGCATACATAATAAGAAATAATTTACAATTCCATAAATCTAAATAGAAATAAACCCTCATATTGTATATTTTGGATTCTTAAGTATAATTTTTCATATTTGTTGTGATGAATTATTAAAAGGAATATTCATGATATTTTACACATCATAATGGTTGATCCAGGGATCTTTTTCTCATATATGTATGAAAAGAATCACATGTGAAAATTGCAGCTTAGCATAGGAATTTATTGTGCACATAAGAAAGAAGAAGAAACACATAAAGGCATGAAAAGAAGACAACAAGACTTGATAACGGAGTTCTTCCAACTCGGACTATGTCTCTGGGCCCTTCTCGATCAATGGGAGGCCTTCATTCATTAAATGGCATGAAAAGAAGAGAATACACTCATCAGTTACATAAAAGGAGGCTTATACCTCCGTTCTAGAAAATGTCTTAGAAATGGAGAACTCAAATGGAGAAATGGATAGCACCACTGCATCTGTGGTGTCAAGAGGGGCTGAAACCATATAAAGTTTGCCCAATTCAGACAAAATGACCTCTCGCCCTATCCTGCAAGCTCTACCTCGAACTGCGTGCCAAATATCCTCTCTCTTGTACTTTTCCACGAGCATCGGGTTTTATAACACTTCCTTTGTTACAAGAACACTTAGATTGGAGGTCGGTTTGTTTAGAATAATAGCCGTTGAATGGAAGGATCGGTGGGCACAACCAAAACCTGAAAATATGCCTTTTTTCATTAAATAGACAATACACGGAATACACTGAAATATTTGACTGAAGCCTTAAAGCCGGATCTCAAATTTTATTAAATCATCCCTATTCTCTTGTTAGTTCCACGCTTTATCGCAAATCACAAATCACTCTGTCAATGGCCCTTTTTGATGGGATCGCCAATCGCCAATATTGCTCTATCACATTGGCCCTATCGCATCGGCATATCATATCGCTACGACCCAGGGGTCCTTGTCCTATACCTTGGGTTTTGCTGACCTAATCCGCCAATCCGATCGCTCCATCTCGATACCACCGATCGCTTGCCTCCTATTGCAATTAGTTGGAGATTGCTAATCGGGGGTTCCACTACGCCTGCCTTAAGCTCGCCTCTTGACTTCTCTAATGCGATTTTCCCTTTTAAGACTAAAAACCCATTTTCAAGAGAAAATACCTCCTTTTCCAAGGGGACAAGGCAATCTTCTTTCCACCATAACTTCATCATCCAGACTTGGATTGGAGTTTCGTTCACATCGTTGGAATTAGGGTGACGAGCACTTTGATTTGATGCCAAGATACTTGCCTTCTGCCACTTTTAATTTTGATCTTTTCCATGCCATTATATCTGAAGATCCACCGAGATCAATCCTCCCCATTGAGGAGCTTTTGAACCGCTAAAAGCTTTTATTAGTCAATTGGCAAGTGAGGGAATTGTTCCCTCACTCTTTCCTTCTCTAGACATTTTCCCTTACTAGGGTGCATCCCCTTGAAACCAACTCGAAGGTATTCCACATCTCATCACTATGCAGTCCTGGTTCTTCTGTCAAGGATGATGTCTTCAGGTAACTCATCGAGATATTCTAGTGCAAAATCATCAATGATAGGAACTGTCCCCACCTCATTGGTTTCGATGATCAATGATGGTTCATACAGCTTTAAGTTCTCCACATTCACTACTGAGTACATTTGTATATATATCGATAAATCAAGACAAAGGGAATTGTTTCCAATCTTCTCCAAAATGGTGAATGGACCATACTGGATTAGTCGCAACTTCTTCCCTTCTCCCTTCATCCTGTCCTTGCTGATGTGGAACCACATGTTGTCGCCCACTTGGAATTGATGGTCGACTCGGTGTTTGTCATGTTGAGCCTTGTAATGGGCTTGAATTTTCTCCAACTGCTCTTGTATTGCTTGGTGAATCAACTAGATTCACTAAATGAGCTGCTGAGCTTTGTCCATATCATTATGTCCACTGGAGCTAGCTTCCATTCCAAAGACGATATCAAAAGGGTCCTTTGGGAGGTAACCAAAACATGTCTCCAATGGTGAATGTTGCGTAGATGAGTGCACTGCTGGGTTGTAGGAATGCTGCACATATGGGAGATGCTTATCCCACAACTTAGGATGTTTCCCACAATAGCCTCGTAACAAGTGTACCACGGTGTGGTTGACAACCTCTGTCTGTCCGTCAATATATGGACGAAATGTCGTGCTTCTTTTCAATTTGGTGTCCATCATCTTCCATAAGCTGGTCCAAAACTCTTCGAGAAAGCGAGAGTCCCAATCTGACATAATCGATGTGGGTGATCCAAAATGGACCCAAACATGCTGAAAGAAAAGATAGGCAATCTTCTCTATAGTGATTTGCTTTTTACAGGGCATTAGAATGCACATCTTGCTAAAATGGTCAATGATGACATACAAATAGTCATGACTCTTTCTAGACAAAGGAAAACCTCCTACAAAGTCCATTGACACACTTTCCCATGGACAACTCAGAATAGGGAGTGGTGTGTAGAGCCCAAGTTTTCTATTAGAGGGCTTTGAAACAGAACACATCACACAACCCTTTACTTAGCGAGTCACAATTTTCTTCATATGAGGCTAAAAACAAAATCTTTGTACATGAAATAAAGTCTTTTCGACACCAAAGTGTCTAGAAACAAGAGAGGTGTGGGCCTCTCAAATTACATGTACTCATTCCCCTGTGGGAATACACAATTTTCCAAGGTGATACAACAGTTTCCCCTGCAAGTGATAGTTTTCCACCTGTGAACCATGGGTTATTTTTGCATAAAACTCCTTAAATTCATCATCATTAGAATATTGTTTAACATAACTCTCAAAAGATAACGAAGCATTATGCAAAATAACAGAAGCAAAAATAGGAGGGCGAGATAGCATATTGGTCACTTTATTGCTAGTTCCCTTCTTATGCTTTATTACCAAATGAAACTGTTGAAGAAAACCCATCCACCTGAAATGATGAGATTTCTGCAACTTGGTTTGTGATTGAAGGTACTGCAAGAGCTGATGATTTGTATGGATGATGGTCTCCTTGCCGATCAGGCAGTGTTTCCACTTTTTCACACTCTGCACCAAGGCATAAAGCTCCTTGTCATAAGTGAGATAGTTTATCACAGCCTGAGAGAACTTATCAGAATGGTAACATATCGAATTCCTTTGCTGCATCAGTATAGCTCCCATGGCATAACCGCTAGCATCGGTTTCGATCTTGAATGGATATATGGTAAGGCTAAGACTGGCATGGTGCTGATCTTTTCCTTCAATGTTTTGAAGGACTTCTGCTGTCTTCCTCCCCATTGGAAGACCTGTTTCACACTTGTCAATGTGTGCAGAGGTGCTGCAATAACAGAGAAATTGGCAATAAATCTCCTCCAATACTGGACTGCACCTAAAACGCTACAAACCTTGGTTACACTAGTAGGATTAGGCCAATTTATAATTGCTTCAACTTTAGAAGGATCAATTTTTAACTGACCATGACCAACAATATGACCTAGGTAACCCAAAGAGGTTTTCCCAAACTCACACTTTGACAACTTTACATAGAGTTCTTCCTTTTTCAATACATCAAGCACTTTCTTCACATGATACACATGTTCATTCCAACTTTTACAAAAGACAAGGATATCATCTAGATATACAAGAACAAATTCATCAATGAAAGGCCTAAAGAGATCATTCATGATCCTCATAAAAGTGGCTGGAGCATTGCAAAGTCCGAATGGCATCACCATCCATTCGAACAACCCCTATTTGGTCTTGAAACGGGTTTTCCACACATCCTACCTGGTGATAACCACTACACAAATCTAATTTTGTGATATAAATAACATTCTTTAACTGATCTAATAAGTCATCAATGCATGGAAGAGGGTAGCGATTTTTCACCATGATTTTGTTTAGTGCGCGATAATCCACACACATCCTCCATGTACTATCTTTCTTTGGGACTAAGACAATCGGTGAACCACACGGAGAAGTGCTCGGCCTGATGACCCCTTGGTCCAAGAATTCTTGCATCTGCTTTTTGATTTCCTCCATCTCAATGGTCGACATCCTGTACATGCCAATATTTGGTAAAGGAGCATCATGCTGGAAATGGATTTCTTATTAGATTTCCTTCTTCGGAGGTAATCCCTTCAGTTCCTGAAATAGCTCCTCATAATTAGAAATTAATTCACATAATTCCTGTTTATGTTCTTGATCACAACCCTAGAAAGCATCAGCTACTTCTGCATCTTTTCCCCTTAGAACCATCAACATGCAACCCTTACTGGAATTCACCAGCCTTTTCATTTGTCCAGTGCTTACAAGGTTGACATTGATTTTATTGTGATGAGCCCTTACTATATATTCTACCCCATCTTTTGTGATTTGGTATTTGTTTTCATGACGGAAAAATATTGCCTTTCTATCATATAGATAAGGACTCCCTAACACCATGCAAAGATATCCAATGGGATCACATCCACTTCTACTTCATCCACTAGCTTAGAAGCAATCACAAATTTTACTTTACACTGCTTGGTTACATTCAATTTTGCTTTATCATGTATCCATCCAAGTGGGTAAGGTTTCAAATGTGGTTTTGTTTCTAAGCCGAGTTTCTTTGCCAAGGATTATGAAATTAAGTTTTCTTGGGATCCAGTATCAAATAGAGTTTCTACTTTGGTATGATTTATGGCAACACTAATATGAAACAGTTCAATTCTCTTTTGATCATTAGGAAGGGATTCATTTATAGAACTAGTGCCTTCATGCAATTCAGAATTAACATGAGGTGTAAGAGTGCCATTGTCTTCTACTTGCCTTTTCCTCCATACTTCTTCGGTCTCTTTTCTGGGTGCTATTTCCAGCACTGATCATCATCGTGACCTTCCTTTTTGCAATGATTACAATAAGGTCTTTCTCCTTCTTTAGCTGTTGCCATTTTCTTCTCCTTTCCTTTCCATTTTGCTTTAAATTTGTCATTGGGAGGTTTGAACGGTGGTTTTCTAGAATGATCATCTCTTTCATTTTTACCCTTGTTCTCAATATGAATTGCCTTTACGCTGGCTGAGTCAATAGTGGTTGGTTTAAACAACAATAATGAATGCCTAATATAACTATGTAATGAGCCAATGTACTTAGTTACTACTTCAGGTGTATTAAGTGCAATACCCAAATTCAGTGCTTGCCTTCTAAACTCCTCTGTAAAACTCTGAACATCCTAACCTTTGCCTTGCCTTAAATATTGCCAATTCATTAATGCTTTTTTCTTGTAACCCAAGGGATAAAACTATTCCTTTAACACAGAAATAAAATCAGGCCATGAAGAAAATAGGTTACCCACATTCTTACTACTCTGCAATTTTCTCTCCCACCAAACGAGAGCAGTACTGCTTAGCTGTAGAGAGGCCAGCTGAATCTTTGCCTCATCCTCCATGCTCTGCTGAATCCTGCAGTAGACCTTAATATGCCTAATCCAATTACTAAGCTTCTTTGCGTTACTTTCACCATTAAACACGGGAAGATAAAATTTAACATCTAATTTAAAGAAAGGTTTCTTAGATGCATCCCTTGAATTTCTATGATTATGGTGGTGAGAGGAAGAAGAAATTTCACGCACGGAAGGAGAAGGAGAGGGTTCTTCTCCACCATTTCCATGTGTTGAACCTTGTTCTTCTGGTTTTCTCCCTTTTGCTTTCTCCAACCTTAAAACCAACTGACTGACATTCTGTGCATTGAATAGAAGGTCTTGTGGAAATTGTGCTCCTCTTCAAGATGAGCTTCATCTCTGCCATGTCTCTCCTTTGATGTGCACGCCCTGCTTCGAGATTGAAAGACTCCAATTCCCCTTTGCCTCTTTGGAGCCTGTTTCTTGTTAGCATATAAACATGCAATTCACATCTAAAAAGACCTGCTCTAATACCACTTGATCTAGGGATCTTTTGCTTATAGATGTATGAAAATAATTGCATGTGAAGATTGCAGCTTCACACAGGAATTTAATGTGCAGATGAGAAAGAAGAATAAACACATAAAAGCACGAAAAGAAGAAAATAATACTTGATAACAGAGTTCGTCCAACTCGGACTATGTCTCTAGGCCCTACTCGATCAATGGGGAGGCCTTCATTCATTAAATGGTATGAAAATAAGAGAATACAATCATCAGTTACATAAAAGGAGGCTTATACCTCCGTTCTGGAAAATGGCTGAGAAATGGAGAACTCAAATGGAGAAACCGATAGCACCACTGTGTCTGTGGCATTGAGAGGGGCCGAAACCATATAAAATTTTCCCAATTCAGACAAAATGACCTCTCGCCCTTTCTTGCAAGATCTGCCTCGAATTGCATGCCAAAGATCCTCTCTCCCGTACTTTTCCACGAGCATCGGGTTTTATAACACTTCCTTTGTTACAAGTGCACTTAGATCAGAGGTCGGTTTGTTTAGAATAACAACTGTTGAATGGAAGGATCGACGGGCACAACCAAAACCTGAAAATAGACCTTTTTCCGTTAAACAGACAATACACAAAAGACACTGAAAAATCTGATCAAAGCCTTAAAGCCAGATCTCAAATTTTATTAAAATGGCCCTATTCTCCTGTCGGGTCCGTGCTTTATTGCAAATGGAAAATCGCTTTGTTAATGGCCCTTTTCGTGGGGATTGCCAATATCGGTGTATTTCATCGGCCCTATCACATCCGCATATCGCATCGCTACGGCCCAGGGGTCTTGGTCCTATACCTTCGATTTCATCGACCCGATCTGCCGATCCAATCGCTCCATCTCGATATCGACAATTGCTTGCCTCCGATTGTGATTAGTCAGAGATCTCTAATCAGGGGTTCTATTGTGCTTGCCTTAAGCTCGCCTCTTGACTTCTTCGACGCGATTTTCCCTTTTAAGGCTAAAAACCCATTTTTTTATAGAGAAAATGCCTCCTTTTCCAAGGGGACAAGGCAATCTTCTTTCTGCCATAACTTCATCATCTAGACTCAGATTGGATTGATGTTCGCACTGTTGGAATCAGGGTGACAAGCACTTCGATCTGATGTCAAGATACTTGCCTTCTACCACTTTTAATTTTGAGCTTTTCCATGCCATTGTATTTGAAGATCCACCTGGATCAATGGTATTAGAGTATGTTTATTTTGGAATATTTGCAAGGGGTCTAGATCATCTAAGCCAATAGTGTTGGAAGCTTGACAATACTGAGAAGGGGGGTGAATCAATATTGTGTCGTGGATCAACAATTCAAATTTTTTTTCCTTCTTTTACAATTAAACAATCTTTCCTTTTTTTTTTTCAAGGAAAAATCTCAATTTTATTCAAAAGAATAAAATTACGTTTTGTAGATGCTAAAAAGCATTCAATCATACTAGCCAATGATTGGTGCTCAATAAAACAAAACTAAAAAAGAAAAACACAATAAAATGGATAATACATTTGGGAACTTAGTATGAAAACACTAAGATACCATTTTCTACTCTTGTTTTCCTCCACTTTTTGCCAACCTCCATAGTTAGGAGTGGTAGTTACAATAGATATATGATTCTCTTCCACATTTACATGGACTTCTTTATCAAAGTTTGAGCTCTCTGATGCATGGATTCTTTTCATACTAGCCAATGATTGGTGCCCAATAAAACAAAACTAAACAAGAAAAACACAATAAAATGGATAATACATTTGGGAACTTAGTATGAAAACACTAAGATACCATTTTCTACCCTTGTTTTCCTCCACTTTTTGCCAACCTCCATAGTTAGGAGTGGTAGTTACAATAGATATATGATTCTCTTCCACATTTACATGGACTTCTTTATCAAAGTTTGAGCTCTTTGATGCATGGATTCTTTTCATGCCACCTGCCTCTCTTTCAGGGGGAGTCTTCTCTTTCTGATGCTGTTGAAATGTAGTTGTTGTTACTTGAGTCGAATTTTGAACCATATTTCCTGCCTGCTAAACCCCTCCTTCCCCTAATATTTTGGATAAGACCATGGTATTAACATAAAAAATTGGGAACCATGGATTCATTAAAAGGACCACACTACCCCAAAACCATGGTCCCTATTTTAAGATAGAGTCCATATGTTTTAATGTATTGAATTTTACAACAAAAAATCCCGTGGAACATAAATGAATATCACAATTTTCACTCTAGGTGGATAAATTCCACCGATGAAGATCCTTCGACTTGGGCTAGAAACTGTTAAATCTACATATAATTGCTTGGGAATGAAAATCAAAGTAAAGATCATTGACCTATGGAAGATTTATTGTCATAGATGACACCTTATTCATCTTTTCCATAATATAGGGACTAAGAATATTGGGAATTTGATTATTTATTATGTGTTTTATCCCTTCCTTTTATTGCATCCTTGAAATAAAGCTCCTTTAGCATTACTAGGCCGAGGACATCCTCCACACAACCTCAGGTTTATGATGATGGATGAATCACATTCAATGCCATAATCCTACAACTTGGTGACATCTTGCATTGATTTCCATACATAAATAAAATTTTGAAGATTTGTTGGAATACCCGACTTTTCTTGAATCATTTGCTTAAGATATTGCACCAAATCCCCAACCCAAACCCTTATGATTGCTAATTTCCCATCAAGTTTTTACACAATATTTGAAAGTGTCCTTTCACTTTGAAATTTGATTTACGACTATTGATTTCCTTTAGAATTTTTTAAATATCCTACTACAATTATTGGAAGGGGATCCTTGAAAAATATCCCATATCAATTAAAAAACCATTTTCCATATAATATGTAGTAGAAAAACTTGCATATCCTCATCGCTGGGCAATTTTAGTTTTCCTTCATAAATCCATGAAGGGCATGCCCCACATACCACATTTAGATCTGCATGATGAGTTAAAGTCATCATTTACAACGACACTCTCTATCTACATATTCGACAAAATAAACCTCGACTGAAGAAGATGTGACTCTTCCATTGTCATGTGAATCCGATCCAAAGTCCTTCACATCCACTCTAGTCCCAACTAAAACAAGAACACAAATATTCACACCAACTATGGCTTTAATTGAAGCAAAACGACATCATTAGATCCCAATACAAGTTGATGAGTAATGTACATTAGTGCACGACTTTAGTTCTTCAGACAATACACTCTCAGTAGAGACCATAAGCCATCATGCACAAAGCAAAGGTCATCATGAATTAAATTCTCTCCATGAATGCTAGATTCAGTGATAGTGGCTTGATAAGACCTACAAATGACTGAAGAAACCATAGCCTCCATGATCCTTTATATCAACATCTTCTCAATTAACTTATCTTTCAACTAAATAGAAACATAACATATAAATATCAAATCTAAACAATAACATAATGTTGATGCTACAATGAACATCCTCCAAAAGTTTTCCTACATTTGAATTTTGGAGCCTTATGAGGATCTTAAATCTATTATCTATGGTCAATTAATTTTTAATTGATGTTTTGGTAAGTGTTTAAGTCTTCTTTTTGGTTTTAATTGTAAAAGTCACTTTCTCACTCATGATTAGTCTATAATAAATTCATAAGCACACTTCCTTTATCCAGGCTTGAACAAGCATGACACAATTCCTGTGTAATGTTCAACCCACGTCAACAATCTATGCACATTTTCATTAACAATCTCCCTCACTTTGGTTGCAATTGTACTTTTATTCTAGTGAGTTTTCTCAATTGTTGCTATTTCACACCCTTGCTTTCACAAGTGTCACTTTCATGTTCGTGGCTATTGCTTTGCTTTCTTTCATGTTAATAAGTGTCATTTATTGTTATCGTCACTCTAACATGTGTTGCTTCCAATGTCATTCACATTTTGCAAGTGTCATCTTCATGTTTCCATCTTGTCGTAGGTGTCACATTTTGTGTTTTCACTCTTACATGTGTGACACCATTACACATCAGTAAAGTTTGTTTTGGCACACTATTCTACATTAGATGGTCTTACATAGAATTAGAGTACATGCTAAACACATTCCTACATCTTACCATACCTTTTGATCATAGTTGACATTTTGTCGCAACTCGTGTTCTAAGTGTCATAATGTGTCATTTCAATTGTCACACTTAGAAATAAGTGTGACTTTGTTGTCATTTCAAGATGTGGTTTATATCCATGAGTCATGTGTATCCTTTTGGCTTGAGGGTTTTTATGTGTGTGATTCAATTTTAAGTCATGTTTGGATGCATTCCCATCTTCTACTCTTTGGTCCCACACATAGCCATTTTGGGGCTCCTCTTGGTCCTCCTACTGAGTGTAAGTTGCGAAAGTATTTTTTGGAAATAATACAGAGATGGGGGTGGGGTGAATCAATATTTACAATTAAATAAGTTTCATTTCCCAATCAAATTTATGTACGCTACTTCAGTGAAGTGAACATGCGTGTGCATGCTACTATGATTAAGGAAACTATCGTATACCCAAAAAACTTATGGTTTATTCAATTTATCATGTGTTGATCATTAATCAATGCATTAGTATATTATTATATAGTAACTATGTGCAGAAATAACATAATAAACCATCAAACATAAGAAACACAGATGAACACCAAGATTTAAGGTGGAAACCCAATGCAGGAGAAAACCACCTACCGCTGTCTCTGTCTTCTTTTAATATAAAGAAAATATGTTTACAATCTTGTACTGGTGCAGACTCATACCAGTATGCAGACACCCACCTGAAGAAGGCTACATTCTCTTGTTTTCCCACTTCTATTGGAAGGGATCTACAACCACCTAGCTCTTGTATTAGCCGATATGTTTACTAGTATGTAGGCGTCGACCTACATAAGACTATGACCTTCTCTCTTCCTCCAGGGATCATGTTTCATTAATTTTTAGGCTAGATGCTCTTGGTACACAACAATACAATATGAAAGCCTCGTTTCATTAGATTTTCACATTGGACCCATTTGAAACTTTAGATACTCAAACTGCATCAACTAATTATTAGTTAATCTGAACAGTTAGATCACTATCACCAAAACAAGTGCTGAACCCAGAAACATGCATCGTCATTCAGAACCAGTTGCAACATCAAGAATCATACATCAGAATGTATACACTAGTTTAATGAACCCAACCCACATGTATACACTAATTCCTAGAACAAAACCTGCATCTACCTCCAAAACTACTGAATCATAAAAACTTATTATTCAAATCTATACCAACCAGTAATATTCTAAACATCTATTATCAATTGCAGAGATCTAGATAGTCAGTAGAAAAGATAACCCTTCTCACTTAATCAATCAATCAATAAAACATAAAATTGTTATGCATTCAGTTTTATTTTTAGATATAAGAAGACTTCATTGATAGATAAGAGTAAAAGAGTAGCACTGATCAGATAGATCAGTTATTTCTGAACAACAGGCTTTTATTTTTCATACGCTACTTATAAGAGTCTAACCTGTGTGTATACGTACCTTGACCAAGGTGAACCAACGTAAAGATATGCAAATATTAACTTACAACTTCACTGCTATTCTAGACTTTAGACATACCTAGAAAATGGCATTTAAAGAATAAAACATGTGTAAGTAATCAGTTCTAGCCCAACCAATATCAGATCATATAATGACAAGTCATTTCAAGTCTCATGATCCTGATCCAACATTGTATCCAAGGTGCACAAGATATTTTAGATTATATCATAATCATAACCCCTACAACATAAAATATACTTAGATAGAAGTATTCTTAAGAAACCCTTTTACTTCCACACCTGGCCCTTTGATCTTCTTCTCCCTATATAGTTTTGGCCTTCCTCAATACCTTGAACCAAAACAACACTTAGAGCTTGCAGTATTCTTGGACGGGATTCAATAGTCATTACTCTGCTCAAAATTTTACGTTAATACCATGGTATTGACCCTTAGTATTCTTTACTCTTGAATTTTCTTGATTTTCCAACCCATATACACTGAAAGTGTGTGCATATGTATACGCTCTTTTTGTTTTGAAAACCTGCGTGTATATGCTGCTTTGTCAAGCTAAGCCTACATATACAACTTAAACTATCTGAAAACATCCTTTTCCTTCAAATTCTTGATTCTGATCAGTAGACCTTTGTTCTAACTTCTTGTTCTTATGTACCCATGCCCTGTTACCTTTGAATTAGCCTATTATAATGTGAGTTTCCTTTTATCAAAATATGATCTTACCTGTGAGTGAGTTTCCATTAAGGACAACACCTGTATCATAATGCCAACAATCTCCCCCTTTCGACTTGATGGAAAACATATTGGTGTTGATTACTGCAAGCTGTAAAAGCTGTTAGAGATATCAAGCAAGACCAAAATACTCTCCCCCTTTGACATCAAGGGAAAAGGGCAGACCAAGATATTCTCCCCCTTTAAGATACACTATGCAGTCCATGCTCCCCCTAAGCACATGCAAAGTCTATAGAGATAATTAAAAAAAAAAAAACATGACTCTATAACTCAACTAAGTGAGTATGACCTCCCTAAGACCAATGACTCAAACATACATCAATCACCCAACCAAGAGGGGATACACCGAATTTGACTCATCCACCCAACCAAGTGAGGATATACTAATTGTTTATACATGACCGAAATATAGGAATTATTACATCATCCTTCCCATGCAAAGTGGGGATACAAATTACATCATATTTCCAATAGGAATAATTCAAAAATAGAAATGAGACACATTACACGCTATATCTATACATGACCTATGCAACAATTGATTTGAGTATCTGAAACCATATCTGTAATAAGCAACCATAATGCTAACAATGTAGAATGTTTGATAAGTTTAATGCTCCCCCTAAACTTGTGCTACCTGTGCATTGTCAACAAATCATTCATCAAGGCATCATCATCAGTCAGATAAAAATCAATGAACAAAGCATATCAGCAGACTGTAATCATCAATATCAGACTGAGAACCCATATTAGACCCACTGTTTTTTTACCAGAAAAAACATATATGCTCGTGTAGCCACAGAAACTTGTGTATATACACTACCATCCTTCATGAAACCTGCATATAGGAACCTTACTTGAAAACTGGATTTAACAGTAGGATGTTGCAGAAACTACTCCCAGCTTTTGTTTGAGATATTCAAAAGCTTCTCTAGGAAGTGGTTTGGTGAATATATCAACAACCTGTTCTTTGGAGGGAACATATTCCAATTTAACCTTTTGTTCAAGCACTTGTTCTCATAGAAAATGGTACTTAATGGGTATGTGCTTGGTCTTGGAGTGCATGAATGGATTTTTCGAAATACTAATGGCACTTTTATTATCACATAGAATGGAGATGGGTGGAGAACATGTGATTTGAATGTCTTGCAATGTTTGCATCATCTAGAGTAATTGTTTGTAGCAAGATGCAATAGCCACATATTCCTCTTCAGCTATAGAAAAGGAAATCAAACTTTGTTTTTTGCTAAACCAAGACACTAAGCATGATCCCATATAGAATGCACCTCCATTAGTGCTTTTTCAATCATCAACATTTCCAGCCCAATCCGCATATGTATATTCATGAAGAGTGAGATTTGTATCTTTAGGATACCATAGAACAAAGTCTTGAGTTCCTTGAAGATATTTGAATATTCTTTTTATAGCTTGAAGATGTGATTCCTTTGGATTTTCTTGGAACCTCCCAACAATTCCTACTGCATGAATTATATCAAGTCTGGTACCTGTTAGATAAAGTAGACTTCTAATCATAGATTTGTATGCTTGTTGATTCACTGTAGGCGATTCATCGTTAAAGATGAGACTACATCTTGTTACCGTTGGAGTACATATAGGTTTAGAATCTTCCATTCTGCATTTCTTTAGAATTTGCTTGAGATATTTGGTTTGTGAAAGAAAAATACCATATTTTGTTTGTTGTACTTGTAGACCAAGAAAATAAGTAAGTTCACCAAGTAAGTACATTTCATATTCTTGTTGCATAACCGAAGCAAAGTTCTGACTCATAGATTCTTCATTGCTACCGATGATGATATCATCAACATAAACAACAATAATTAGCAGTTATCATTTTCAATCTTTGTGTATAAGTTGTTGTCTGCAGAAAATTTTGTGAAACCTTGTTGATGTAGATATTTGTCAAGACAATAATTCCAGGCCCTTGGAGCTTGTTTCAGACCATATAGAGCCTTTTGAGCTTGCATACAAGTTTTGCATCATTTCCTAGAACGAATCCTTCTGGTTGCTCAATATAAACTTCTTCTTCTAAATCCCCACTAAGAAAATCTGATTTTACATCCATTTGATATACTTTGAATTTTCGAAAACTTGAAAGAGCAAGAAACATTCTTATGGCTTCAAGTCTGACAACAGGTGCAAATGTTTCATTAAAGTCTATACCTTCTTGTTGAGCATACCCTTTACAAACAAATCTTGCTTTGTTTCTAATAACCTCTCCATTTTCATTCAACTTATTCTTAATTATCCATTTTGTTCCTATAACATTTTTATCATGAGGTCTAGGAACTAATTCCCAAGTATCATTCTTTTCAATTTGGTCAAGTTCTTCATCCATGGCCTTAACCCAACATTCATCTTTGCTAGCTTCATTTACTTTTTTTGGTTCTATGGAGGATAGTTATGCTAGATAAATTGAGGTTCCTGTAAGAGTTCTTCTTGTCTGTACTCCAGACCCCTTTTCTCCTATAATTTAAGATTCTAGATGATTCTTTGAAAATATTTGGATGGAGTAGTTTCCCTATCTGCTGTAACTTCTTTTGATGTTTCATTGGTTTCTTCCTCTATACCATTTTGATTTGATATAGGAAATCATTCACTGTCTTCCTCATTGTCATATTCCTTTGTTGATTTCATCTATTCTAAATTTTTGCATGCTTCATCAATTACTACATCAATGAATTCAACAATTTTCCCATGTCTTTTATTATAACATTTGTATCCTTTACTTCTGGATGAATAACCAAGTAGAATTTCTTCATCTTCTCTGCGTTAAAACTTACCAATTTTGTCATTAGTCTTTTTAATGAAACATTTTCTTCCAAAATCTATAAAGTGTTTTACAGTAGGAGGCTTACCATACCAAAGTTCATATGGAGTTTGATCACTATTTACTCAAACGTTAGCTTTGCTGAGAATAGTCACGTAAGTAAATGCAGCTTCACCCTAGAAGGTGGCAGGAGGTCTAGATTCATCAAACATAGCTCGAGCAATTTGTTGAACTATTCTATTCATTCTTTCTACTAGATCATTTTGTTGAGGAGTTCTGGAAACATAGAACTGCCTTTTTATTCCATGTTGTTCACAAAAATCAAAGAATTCATTTGATATGAATTCTCCCCTTCAGTCACATCTGATACATTTGATTTTTTTGATCTGAGTCTTTTCAACTAAAGCTTTGAAGCTCTTTAAACTTTTCAAATTCTTCATCTTTATGGTTTAGTAGACCTATCCAACACATTCCAGAAAAATCATCGATGAATAAAATAAAGTATTATTCTCCACGAGGTGACTTTTTCCTTGTTGGTCCACACAAGTCAGTATGGATGAGTTCAAGAGGCTTACTTGGTGATCCTTATTTTTCACTGAAATGAACTTTGGTTTTCTTACTGACTTGACATGGTTTGCATATGGTATTTTTTTGATGCCGATTTCTAGAAGATCACAGACCGCCTTGAGCCTGCATGCTTTTCTTATTTGATAAAAGCTTAGATGTCCCAATCTTCTTTGTCATAACCAATTTTCATATGTTTTTCTTAGATGGCATTGATTTTATCCTCCTTTGAGTATGTATAAATTGTTTGGAGTTCTTGTACCTTTGATTACGGTCTTCCCTGTATCAAGCTCACAAACCACACATCCATTTGATCAAAAGACATCTTCATTTACTTGATCACACATTTGACTACACTCAACAAGTTATTTTTTAAACCATCAATAGACATGACCTTTCTAGCTTTAACCTTTTCTTTCAAATAAACAAAAACCTTTACCTTTAATGATGGTTGGTGTGTCATTTCCAAAGGAGACATTCTTTTTTTTTCTAAAGCATTATATGAATGAAGTTTCTCTTTATCACCACTGATTCTCTTGTCCTTTTGCAAACAGAGCTTTGCGACATCTTTCTAATTGAAATTCCTTTTCTCCATACCTTGGAATTTGATGATGTTTTCTCCTTTTGAAGTGTTGGTTTATATTTTCTCCTACATTCAGATTCTTCATGACTATAGTTATTACAAAACAAACATTCAATTTCATCTTTAAGAGGAGAAAAGTTATTATAGGAAATTTTCTTGATTCCTGTTACGCTCCTTTGATTTTGTGTTTCTCTAGTCATGATAGTTTTGTAAGCAACACATTGAGCAGCCTTATGCCCAAAATTATGGCATGAAAAACATTGTCCATTAAAGAAGTTTCTGTGGTCATAGAATCTTTTGGCATTGTTTACTTGTTGGTTGATGCTTCTATTGATGTTCATCTTTGGAGTAAATTGAGCATGATTTACCTGATGAGTACTTTTAAGCTTTCGCTGATGATTGACATACTATTCATTGGTCTTTGCTGCATCAAGATAGCTTCTGGTTGAAGCTGACAGCTTTTGTGATTGGGATGATTCTTCAGTATATCCAAGACTTGTCTTTACAAGAGGGGAACATTGAACTTCAATGATTTCATTTAAAGTTTATGATCCTTTATCAAATATAAAATTAAGAGATTTTGTCTTCTCAAGTTCTTTTCTTAGATCCATAATTTCACATTCTAGTTTTTCATTGTGTTTTTCTCTTTTAGTGAGTTGATGTGTCAACATGTCTATGATCATATTCTTTTCTTCCAAATAGATTTTGATTTTTGTGATTCTTTCAAGAAAGTCTTCCTCTTCTAAGGCATCCAAAAAATCATCATTGTCATAAGCTATGAGTAGTTTATAATCTTGATCAGTTTCATCTTCATCACTATTATATAATACATCACTATCTTCATGGGCATAGAAACTTCTTCTATTGACAACCTGTTTGCTATTTCCTTTTGCATATTCCTTTCCTTTTTCATATTTATCTTTATGAGGACATTTGGTAGCATAATGTATGATTCTACCACAAGCAAAGCATTTGAATGGTAGCTTATCTTTGAATCTTCCGGAACCCCATTGAAGCTTCTTGACAAAGTTTACCTCATCTTCCTCTTCTAAAACATATCTTGATTCATTATGTTCTTCCTTTTATTTTCCCTTTGCTGAAGCTTTGAAAGTGGCTTCTCTCATATCTGATGGACCTCCTCTCCTCATTTCAAAGGCAGTTTGAATTCCATGAATTTGAACCATAGTAATAGATTGAAGATCATGCTTTTCTTATATAACAGATACTTTTGACTCAAATTTAGAAGACAAAGATCTCAAAATTTTCTCTACTAAATTAGCCTCCTTTATCTCTTCACCCAGATTCTTCATATAATTAACAATCTCATCTACACGTAAAAGTAACTAGCAATAATTTCATCACTATGCATCTTAAGAGGTTCGTACTGAATTATGAGAGCTTGAAGCTTAGCATGTTTTACCTAGGAGTCTCCTTCATAGCTCTGAATGATTTTGTCCCATATCTCTTTGGCCGTCTTTAACTACATGACTTTGACGAATTCTGATTCTGACAGACTTCCCAATAAATTATTGACTTCATTGGCATTGGTTTCGTATAACTTCTTACTTGCTGTATCTATAGGTATTGCTGCTAGAAATTGATATCCTCCTTCCACAATTTCCCGAACATAGGTTCCAAGTGATTGAAGATAGGCTCTGGTTCTTATTTTCCAATATACCAAGTTGTTCCCATTGAATATTGGTGGCCTGATAGATACCATGCCTTCATGATTCTTCATCTTGAAAGATCTCCCTTCAAGCAATCAAGCTTCTTTTGAAGGACCTACTCTGATATCAATTGTTGGAAATAATACTGAGAGAGATGGGGGGTGAATCAATATTTACAATTAAATAATTTTCATTTCCCATTCAGATTTATATACACTAGTTCAGTGAAGTGAACATGTGTGTGCACACTACTATGATTAAGGAAACCAACGTATACCTATAGAACTTATGATTTAGTCAATTCATCACGTGTTGATCATTAATCAGTGCATCCATATCTTATTATACAGTAACTATGTGTTGTAATAACATAATAAACCATCACACATAAGCAAAACACATGAACACCAAGATTTAAGGTGGAAACCCCATGCGAGAGAAAAACTGCCTGCTTCTATCATCTCTATCTTGTTTTAATATAAAGAAAATCTATTTACAATCTTGTACTAGTGTAGATTCATACCAGTACACAGGCACCCACCTACAAAAGGCTACAACCTTCTCTCATTTTTGAGCTTCTACTGGAAGGGATCTACAACCCCCCTAGCACTTGTACTAGCCGATATGTTTACTAGTACGAAGGCGTCGACCTACAGAAGGCTACGACCTTCTCTCTTCTTCCAGGGACCTTGTTTCATTAATTTTCAGACTGGATGGTCCTGGTACACAACAATACAATATGAAGGCCTCGTTTCTTCAGATTTTCACACTAGACCCATCAAAAACTTTAGAAACTCAAATTGCATCAACCAACAATCAATTAATGTAAACATTTATATCACTATCACTAGAACACTGTGTTGAAACCATAAACCAACATCATCATTCAAAACCAGCTGCAAGCTCAAGAATCATACACCAAAATGTATATGCTACTTTAATGAACCCAACCTGCATGTATATGTTACTTCCTGGAACAAAACCTGCGTATACCTCCAAAAATACTAAATCATAAAAGCTTCTGAGTCAAATCTGTACCAACCAGTAATATTCTGAACATCTACTATCAATTGCAGAGATCTAGACAATCAACAACAAAGATAACCCTTCTCACTTAATCAATCAATCAATCAAACACAAACTCCTTATGCATTCAATTTTGTTTTCATATCTAAGAAGACTTCATTGATAGACAATAGTAAAACAACAACACTGATCAGATAGATCAATCATTTATGAACAATAGGCTTTTCTTGTCCATATGCTACTTATAAGAGTCTAAGCTGTGTGTATACGCGCCTTGACCAAGGCAAACCAACGTATAGATATGCAAATATTAACTTACAACTTCATTGCTATTCTAGACTTCAAACATACCCAGATCGTGATATTTAAAGAATAAAACATGTGTAAGCAATCAAATCTATCCCAACCAATATCAGATCATATAATGATAAGTCATTTCAGGTTTCATGATCTTGATCCAACATTGTATCCAAGGTGTAGAAAATATTTTAGATTATATCATAATCATAACCCTTGCAACATAAAATATACTTTAGATAGAAGTACTCCTAAGAAACCATTTCACTTCCACACCTAACCCTTTGATCTTCTCCTCCTTATATAGTTTTGACCTTGCTCAATACCTCAAACTAAAACAATACTTAGAGCTTGTTGTATTCTTGGACGAGATCAAATAATCATTACTCCACTCAAAATTGTAGGCTAACACCATGGTATTGACCCTTGGTATTCTTTACTCTTGAATTTTCTTGATTTTCCAACCCATGCGCGCTTTTCCTCTTGTGAAAGTGCGTGCATACATGTACTCTCTTTTTGTTCTGTGAAATTCCGTGTATACGCCGCTTTGTTATGAAGAACCTGCATATATAGTTTAAACTATCTGAAAACATAATTTTCCTTCAACTTCTTGATTTTGATCAGTATACCTTTGTTCCAACTTCTTGTTCTTGTGTACCAATGCCCTGTTACCTCTAAATTGACCTGTTACACTGTGAGATGCCTTTTATCAAATCTGAGCTTCCTAGTGAGTGAGTTTCCATCAAGGAAAAAACTTGTATCATAATGCCAAAAATATTAATCCTATAACCAACTGATGAGATTAACCTATTCATGGGGCTCAATGATGAAACCTTGTTCACCAAGATTGGAGCACTAAGTCCTCCTCAAGATCACTTCAAAACTACTGCATATTAAGAACCTTCCAAGGACATGAACCTAGACCTTTTTTTTCTTACTTCATCACTGCACTAATTTTTTATATCCTATGCCTTGAATTAAACATAGAGCACTCGTAGCTAACAACATGGACTCCTTCCACCTTCTTTCATAGGAAAACTATGCATTACAATGACCCTCCTATCCTCACAATGCAGTGAAAACCATCCTAGGCAAGGTGGCTTCCTTCTTATGGCCTCCCTCAATGAAAATCACATTCCAAATGGACAAGTACCCACTCTTGAGTCAAAATTTTCTATATTAGAAGGAAAAGTACATTTTAAATCAACAATGACCCCTTTTTCAGTCAAACTGCACTAGCCCTTGAGCTTTCTCTTCCTCCTAGTGCATGGCGCATAATGAAACATCATTGAATCCCCTTCCCTCTTCCTAATGCACTCTATGCTCAAGCCTTATCCTTAACAAATATCCCTCATTGCATGGCATATTATAAAGAGACAGTGATCCTTTGACCAGTCAATCTGCACTTTCCTAAAGGCCTCCTTCTTTCAACCAGTACATAATGTAATCTTAAGCCTCAAGCCTTCATCCTTCCCTCTCCTCCTTGTGTTGTACATTGAACACTTTCCTAAGCCTCTCTTATTTAGAACATGTCATAGTAATAAGGCTCAAGCAGTACCTCTCTTAGCATTTGACCAATCATACTATGCTTTCCAAGTCTTCCTCTCTTTCCTTCTTAGCGCATGGAAGAGTCTTAAGCAATAAGATCAACACCTTGTCCCTTTAGGTTCCCCACTGCGCTGGACCAAGGAGAGGTCATCTTCATAGCACATGACATAGTAATAATTAACAAGGGAACCTTCTTAATCCACTATTGAATTTGAATGCACCCTCCTAATCAAGCCTCTTCCTTTGAACCCTTCCACAGAGTTATCATAATAAATTTATTCCGTAAGCTAGGTAGTGATAATATAGATGATTTTAAGACTGGTTTTTCTTTGTAATGGATGATTTTCATTGCCAGGAGTACCTTCCTAGCATGACAAGGTAATGCTCAAATAATATAGCAAGGATAAAGCACAAAGAATCACTTGCAAAGAAGAAGCACATAAGAGAACCATCATGAAAACATGAAGCAAATCTTGGACCAAGATAGAAAGAGGATATTGCATGATGACTCAAAGAGTTCTAATACTGACTCAAGACCCATTGGAGGGTTAATGTGTTATAGCACCATTCAAAACTCCTATAGTTATGATGCTTTGATATGGCGTTGGGCATCCCTTTCCCATACAGACTTGACCATTTATTAAAAAACAATATTTTGAATTCCATATGCAACTCTGCCCTTTCAAAATTGCGTACACATGTGGGTACCATAATAAAAAACCGGCGTATATGATATAAAATATGAAAAACTAAAATATATCCTATTTTTTGGGTGGGGTTTATGGGTTTCACTAAAATCCCTCCTACAGGAGCCCATGGCATAATTGAATCAACTGATTTCTGGTGGTATTTATAAACCTTGTGGGAAGGCCTAATGATAAAAGGAGATAGGATATCGACATTATAGTCGTTTTTGTCCCTAGATCAAGTTTTATTTTCCTTATTTCTCCTGCACTCCCAGTGATAGGAACCCCTTGTTTCCTTTCATAGATGCTCATCCTTCATTATATGACATCCTTTTGCAAATATTTGAGAGGTGATCTTTGAGGCTTGGGTTGGATGGATCCAGAGGAAGGTTTCATTGGTGCCGTGGTTGGATCAGGTTGTATCTATCCACTACTATTTGCTGATATCAATCAAGAAGCTCTGTCTTGTTCCTGATATGTTATGATATCATGTTTTTTATGATTCATGTGTAATATGTCATGATTTATATGGTTATACTTGATGATCTAACATGTTTATGATGCACACACTTTGAAATACTTGCTATGTATATGCTTCTATTAATTGTGTTGTAGGTCTGATCACTTTGGAGGAAGCAGAGGGTTTGGACCCTACGGGGTCGACATCAAACTTAGGACCTACGGGTACTCCTATCAAACCCAACCTTGGTAGTTTATATAGTTTTCTTGCTTGAATGTATCCTTCTTGTTGACAGTCTACCTTCGATCTGTTGAGGTTGTTAACCCTTACCTTAGGGAATTTTTTCCCGCCACTAGAAGTGGTGACATGATCAAGCAACTTGGAAGAGGCAAAGTCACTCGAGAAACATTTGATGATGAGTTTTTCCTTTGGTGGGAACAACAATTCATAGCTATAGATGATTACCCTTATGCAGCCATTGATTATCAAGAGGACCTAGATATGGAACTTCCTGAGGGCGCTACATGGGGTGACATGGGTAATTTTAATTTTTTATGTTATTTGATTTTTTTGGAGTTTAAATATGAGCTTAAGAAGTTAAAATTAATTTTCCATGAAAACAAATCTTACATTATTATTTGATCATGATGCAGATGTTGGAATAGTGAGACCGAAGGGTCTACCTAGGCATAGGCGTCATGACAGAGATGCAAAGAGCGCAATAGTAGAGACCAAGAGAGTCCTTCATGCAGTTTAGAGGAACTTGGAGAGTTTGAATTTCCAGGTTCCCATGCTAGCTATAGAGGATCTCCCTAAGGCCATTCAGAGATGATTGGTAGGACTACCCCGAGAGTGGGTGCGACTCTTTTGATGGGTGGCGAATTCCATCGTCTTTTTCTGTGATGCTCATCCAAGGCATGGTTGTTATGTAACCAACTCATAAAAAGATAGAAAATAAATATCAACGCCTTCAAAATCAGCCTCTTCGAAGGGTCAACCTCCTTTACATTACACAAATGAATAATTCTTCGAAGATACAAATAAAAAAACCTCCTTTCTATATATAGGAGTCTAAGGGGTAACAATATAGTCAAAGCCGACATAAAAATAATAATATAAGGGAACAACAATAACAATAGTGGGCTTCTATGGGGCACAATAATAACAATATGGGGACAATGGGGGCACAACAATAACAATAAGGGCTACACTGACAATAGTAATTGGGGAATCACTAGTGTTATAGGGACCTAACATGCCCCTCTCCTTCAAAAAAGTAATGTCCTCAATACTTGAGTAGTTCTAGATGCTTCTGTATAAAATTCTCATCCTCCCATGTGGAATATTCAACGGCTAAGTTCTTCCACTTGACAAGATAATTTGAAATTGATCAATTTCGCAGCTATTGAGTTCTTGTTTTTGTGACTGCTTTAGGTTCCAATATGTTTTTTCCTTCCTCGTCAAGTTTTGGCAATATTGTTTGAACTCGGAGCTTGTCATCAATAACCTTCTTTACGCATGAAACATGGAAAATTGGGTGCACTCTAGAAGCTGTAGGAAGCTCCAATTTGTATGCCATAGTATCAATCTTTTGCAACACCTTGTACAGACCATAATAGTTTGGTGATAATTTATTATCCCTCTTAGCTTTCTTGAGGGACATTTGTTTATATGATTGTAGTTGTAGAAATACCCAGTCACCTATATTAGAACTTCTTTCACTGCGATGTTGATCTGCCTGTTGTTTCATTCTATTATGTGCCAAAGTTAGGTTATCCTTTAAGAGTTGGAGAACTTGTTGTTGAT
>APFE030119036.1:101256-117854 GCA_000404065.3 Pinus taeda | reverse complement strand
TATTATGGAACTTTCTAGAGCAATTTATGGTTCCTCCACTTGCAACCATCACTTGACACTCTAGTGCTAGATATAGGAGGAAATTCAATACCTTGGCTATCTTACAATGAGTAAAATTATGGGTACAACCCGAATCAATCAACACTATTACCTTTTTCTTATTGATATGTCCTTCTATCTTGATAGTTTGAGGAGTGGTAATTCTTGCCAATGCATTACAAGATATGTTTGGATTCATTTCTTCTTTCTCTAGGGTTTGTTCCTAGTGTATATCCTCTTGTTTTGATGTTTCTTATTCCTTTTCTTCCTCCTCTTCACAATCCATGTAAAATAATTTATTCTCAGCACACTTATGACCTTTAGTGTATTTGCTATAACAATTGCAACAAATCCCTTTTGCTCTTTTTTCTTCCAATTGTGGGAGTGTCAACCTTGTAGGTTGTGGAAGACTATGGGAAACAACACTTCCATCCTTATAGTTCTGAGTGGTAGGTTTCCTTGTTTCCATAATTTTGCTTTCCATTTTTCTTGCCAACCTGAATGCCTTCTCCAATGAGTAAGGTTCCTAAAGGTGAACCTCATGTTGGATATTATCCTTTAAAGTCCCTATGAACACATTAATACTATGCTCCTTTGGAATATATTTTACCATTATATTCAATTTTTGGAAGTCCTCAATGTGCTCCATCATTGAACCCTTTTGTTTGAGGTTTATCAATTGGATAAAAAAAGTGTTGCTATTTGTATCCTCATAAGGTGCTATCCTTTCTTCCATAAAAATCACCCAAGTGACAATTTGTTTACGAGAGAAAAGCCATCAATACCATACAAACTGATTTTGTTCCAAATATAAAGTTGCAATGGATACCTTTTGTTTGTTTTTCACGTTATGGAGATCGAAATATTGCTCCATCTATAGTATCTATGTTATGGGATCCTTGCCATCAAACTTCCTCATATCGATCTTTGGAACATGGTGAGTCTTCAATCCAATGTTAGAGTCTATGAAATCATGATTGACATTTCTTTTGTTCTCATCATGAGTTTCCTTTACTACCCTTTCACCATTAGTAAGCATTTCTTTTAGAAACTTAGTCAAATCTATCTTCAAATCTTCCATGTCGCCTTTAATTTTTTCTTCTATACCATCCATCTTAGCATTTGTGCCATTCATCTTTGCTTCCATGCCATCCATCTTAGATTTCACACCATCCATATTAACTTGCATGCCATTCATATTAGCTTCCACGTTATTCATCTTAACTTCCACACATTTCTTTAAACCATCAATCTTAACTTCTGTTACCTTTAGTAAGCGTGAAATTTGTTGCACTTGGTCTCGTAATTTTGATATATCATGTTGCATTTCTTCCTCTTCTTCATGAGTCATGCTAGAGCTTTTAGGTTTCTTACTATGTGTTTCCATTTATTTTCTTCAGGGCATCAATTAAATATAATTATGCTTCACTATGCCCTTTGAACTTCAAACTAATTTTTCAACTCAAACTTATGCAAAATTTTAAAAAGACTCACACCTTTTTTTGCTTTGTAGAAGCTCGATATTTAATCTATTGTATTTCTATAACTGCAAATATCCAAGGTCTAAAACTGCTTTCTGAGGTAGCTGTCTAAGTCCTCGTTCCAATGCCACTAGTCTGATCAAAATTGGAATCTCCATGAAAGAGTTATGCCCAATCTCCAAAGATGAACTGATTATATAATTTTTCAGTAGAGTGAACTTGTATGACGTGCCACATGTCACTGTTTTGAGCTTCAGATCTAAAAAATATATACAAAAAGCTACAGTCTATTCTCTTTCTGTAACTTCTTATGAAATTTCAATCCAATGCTCAAAGAGAAAGTTATGACAATTTTCCCAAGGTCACATGTTTGGCACGTAATTTGGGAGTCTGCAAAAACCATAGCTTCCTAAGATCATATCTCCAAAAACATAGTGAGACAAGAACTATAATTTGGAACTGAGGTTCAGAACGATTTCACCTCCAATGGGTTTTTTTTAGGTTCTAAAACGTCACAAAAAAAGTTATAATGCAAATTCCACGATGACCTGTTTGGAGCAGCGAAACCCTAGAATCCAAAGTTTTGATACCAAATGTTATGTAACCAGCTCACAAAAAGATAGAAAATAAGTATCAACGCCTTATAAATAAGCTTCTTTGAGGAGGAAACCTCCTTTACATTACACTAGCATTAGAAACAATTACCTGAAGTAGAGGAAATGCATAGCAGTTTTGACCAGTTATTTTAAAACATGTTTTATGGATAATTGGAAGCAAATTTAAAAACAATAAAACATGGGTTTTCTTCAGAACAGGGTCAATCATGTTCCCTATGTGCAATTTTCTCAAATTCGTAACCATTTGAGATTTTTCAGGGTTCTTTGGAGCCTTATTTGTCAGATTTCGTGAAAAAAATAAAATTAGAATTTAATGCACAGACCATTGCAGCCATGATGGAAGGAGAAAATCCAATTTTCCTGATCTACAGGAGGTGGAATATCCATAGAATTTGTAGATCTTCTGTTGCTTTGGCAAACTTGTAGAAAAACCCAAAAATCCAGAGAAATTGTAGTGGTGCACATGTTTTTTTTTATGCAGCATGTGGTGCGATGTATCGATAGAAAATCACAAGATATGATACAAGAAAGATAATTCTCTTATTCTCAGCTTCACATGCATAGATATTAATATATTAGTTGAGATGCAATCCCTGGACGCAGGTTTGTCTTTGGACACACTCTATAACATCACCATCATGCTAGAAGGAGATTCCTATATAATCATTGATTCTTAGCACAACCTGAAGAGATGGAATTCGTAAGTGATAATATCAAATCTTCACTTGAAATTCTGCTTCTGCTTATCACTGGAACTTCATTGGTGCATGCACCACATCTCACTTTCATTTAGGTTTTAGCACTCATGTTTCGAATTACAGTTCACTTAGGGTTAGAGTTACAAGTTTCTTTTCCACATTGGGTTTTAATAATGATCCATTGCAATAGTAGTAGTGTTGGCTTTGAAGTTTCATTTTCATGGATGATAGGGTGTATTTAGTTTGATTATTGAGTAGAGGAGTTCATTCTTACAACCCTACTATGAAGGCTATAATGTCTTCCATATATATATATATATATATATAATATATAATAATATAATTTTATTTTTATTTTTATTTTTGCCTTTTTAATAAAATTTGTTTAACCGCATCAATAAAACAAGTAGGATTTTTCTCATTTTTCTGAAGAAGGTACTGACTAAATTCAAAGATTGGAATGGTTACTTGCATAGTTGTGTACACCTATCATGATTTTTAGATGTAGGAAATGCGTAATTCTGCAGCTGAAAAACAAGTCAGCAACTTTGAATTTAATTATCTATTTGCTGATAATGCATTCTAATCAAAATTCATGAGCACCATGCCATCTCATTTGCCTACTTCATCTTTCACATCAATATCATGTTCCCATGGAACACTTAAGCATGACAATTTTCACTGTTTCACAAAAAATTCAAATGTGTAACTTTTTGTTACGACATTGGTTTTTGATAAATTAAACATCAACAAAAAGATCTTGATTAGATCTAAACAATGAGAAATATCTCATCAGAATTTGAAATAGTGAAAGAATGAAGAAATTGTTGACAAGGCATGGCAGGTAACTTGAGGCACTAGTTTCAAAACAGGTAAAAATTCATTTGATTTTATTTCGTGAGTTTGTACCAATTCTCAGTTTGTTTTGTGTGTAAATGTCATAAATAGAGAGATTGATCGAAACTCTCTTTTGAAAATCTTACATTTCATTGCAGAAAAAAGTACTGAGTTTTGCATGTTCCGGGAAGAAACAGATGGACACAAACAAATAGTGTCTCTCAAAGACCACATTTCTTTCAAAATAACATGATCATAGAAACATCAAAGATGAAATATCCAAGCATTAGAACATGGTTTTGGATAAATAATTTTGAATCAGATCCATCACAGCATTTGGAAGCCTTTCAGACATTAGTCTTACCATTACATTCCTACTTATTGAGTCAATAAAATCTTGATCTCATTTTCCTTCACAATCATTTTCTTGCCTCGCTTTCACTAACCTGTAACCTAACAATACAACCATTTAGCTCCCCTACAAAGCTATTTCATTCCATTTTCCTTTTTTCTTTTTCAAATAAACCTTGATTCACTGCAAAATTTTTCATCCATAGTCCTTCAAAATTATTTTTTTATGCTCGTGTTAGATGATGGGGAATTCATTAAGGCCTCCCTTCTAACAAGTCCTGGCCTATCGACATCAACACAATATCTAGGTTCAAGGCTAGAGTCCTTATTAGTACCTTGAGGCTTGTATGCATCAATGACAAGTTCTCTCACTGACAATCATGGGAATACATCAATGTCCCTTGATTGTTGGATCTTGCAAGTGGCTCCACGTCAGCTCATTTATTTGCACTTTGCAAGATGTACTTAAGTACCTTGGCACTTGTTGACATTAATGGCAAGTTTTCCTTGCATTGGTTAATGACATTCGTCAATGGACAATAATCCAATGACTTCTCTTCATGCTCGACAACAACACATTCATTCGCATGACTAGAATTGTACCATCAGGTTTTGTAGCAGCTGAAGACTATATCATTCAGCATTTTGCAGCAGATACAATAGATTTAGTAGCAAAAATAAAGAATCCATTTTCAACACCTCATCCACTATTTATGCAACCAAGAAGCAGATGAAATTATACATTCTATTCCATGATCCAATAGCAGCTACAACTTCTCTACATATGCACAAATTTTTCAACTTCCTAGGTAAGTAAAGGTATGTTATTTTCTATCTTTTAATCATAGAATTCCTTGAATACTGAAGTTATAATTTTTGGACAATACTTCACCATATTTCCTTTCTCATTTTAAAAAAATCATAAACACCTTTAGTTGGGGGGGGGGGGGGGGGTGAGGGAAATCCATTTATTAATCCATCCATATCACTTCATTTCATCCTAACATACTTGTCCTAATCAATTATGATTTCATTATGGTTCAAAAGTTATGTGATTTGCAGATAAATTCCTAAATGATGAGCATATCATATGGATGACCCAAAGATGCATTCTTTACAATGTTCAATGAATCATACTGCAACAAAAAGGAACAATGTATTGAAACACAAGAACCAATACCAATTAAAATTTGGTTGTCACACAAAAACCAACCAAACATGTTGCATTTAAATGTATGACAAAGAATACTTTTCAAAAAGAAATGAAATTGTCAAATGCAAAATTTAAGGACATATGATATAAGACAAGCTCATTCAAAAGAAAATCATGATTAAGCAATGCAGTAGATTGCACGAGGACATGCAATAACATCAGCTAGGGGGAATGTAGAGTCTCCAAAATGTATTCAAAATATCATCTACTTTCACCTTTATCACCACCATTTTACTCACATGTCACCAATCCATGATCATATAACCTTTCATTAGCCTCCATTTTCATAATTATATGGGTTACCTTTGTTTTTTCCAAAAGTTAATGATTTATAGTATTATAAGTGAATTAAATGGTTAAAATTTAGAGAAATGACATATACTTATAAATATTTAAAAGTGGCTTGAGTTTCATGACATGTGTAGGTAATTTGGAAGCTTCCAAGGCACCCTTATGTGGCCTCCAATGATCAAATTCGAATTATCTTCAAGATATGGAAGAATATTTGGATAAAGGTGAAAGAGGATATGTGTCTCATCATTACCTATTTGAGTTGTAACTCTATGAGATTTTCTAGGGATCTAGGGAGAGAATAATGGACCTCCATTAATGATGTATCTTCTTATCTTTTTGTATAAATAGGAGAGCCTTATCCTTTGAAAGGCATGTGTAAAGTTGGAGATACTCAGGTGGAAAGTTAAGATTACTTATGAATGGAATTTAGATTTAGCACCATGCTCATGAGTGATGTTCACCTTGATTGGTAATGCTTGCACTGGGAACCTCTCAACTTTCCATCTCTCATGCTTTTGGATTGGCCATCTACAATGTGTGAGATTTATTGTTTTTCATAGATTAAGATTTATTGCTTTCACAAATTAAGATTTATTTATTTCATATCTTTTCCTGTGTGAGAGGTTAAGAGTGATTGTTTTTATTTTCTTTCTACCTAGAAGTTATAAGCATTTGTTTTTATTTGCTTTCATATCTTTTTCTTTGTGAGAGGTTAAGAATGATTGTTTTTGCTTTCATTTCTGAAAGAGTGGTGTGCTTTTCACTTCTTGCAAGATTGAAATGTTAAGATTTCAATTCCGCGCGCTATACTATAATTTCTTTTGAATTGAGTGATGAATTAGAATAGGTGAATTTGGTTTGTCATTATTTGGTTTCGTAGTTAGATTGATCTAAATTGGAAGTTAATTTCTAGCATATATTGTGCATGCATGCTTCGCAAGTTTTACAAAACCATCGGGTTGACAATTAAATGATAGGTAATTAATTTTCCTCAACAATACGAATGCCAAAACCTCCTTTCTATATATAGGAGTCTAAGGGGTCACAATATAATCAAAGCCGACATAACAATAATAATATAAGGGCGCAACAATAACAATATTGGGCTTCTATGAGGCACAATAATAACAATATGGTGACAATAGGGCACAACAATAACAATAAGGGCTACAATGACAATAGTAATGGGGGGATCAATAGTATTATAGGGACCTAACAAGGGCCCACAAACTTAGATTAGATGATTGATATTTTTTATGGAGATGATCAGGCTTACGCCCCAATTTTGTAGGACATTTGTGCACATTTTGTAATATTTTGGACATATTATTCCTATCTATATATAGATGGTTTGATTATATATAGAGATGATTTTATGATATTTTTTCTTAACATGATGAATGATTAATGTGCCAATCTAATGCTTGATTAGCTATAGAATCAAAAAATGAATTTTCTGATTGTGGAATATGAATAAAAGTAATAAAATTAAATGATATTTTTAATAATCTCACTCTCAGAAATTGGCGATGTACTAAAGGATCTCTCACATGATATATGTTATTTAATTTAGACACCATCAATTGTGAATCAAAATAAACCACTAATGATTCAATACCAAAAAATATTGCTTCAGATAGTAAATTAATGACAACACTGCATTCAACCATATTGTTGGAAGCAAGATCGATACATATGCCTCTTGAGACTAAGAACTGACCAAATGGATAATATATTACCCAAGTGGTGGAAGACAAGTTCTGAGTCTGCCTACTAGCACCATTGACAAATCCTAGATACACTAGATCGCCCATCGAAACTTGCCAAAGCAGATCGAATATACCAACACCACCACGAGACCCATAGACAGAAACAAACAACTATGTACAATATTTACAAAAAATGCAAATGTCAGGCAATAACCCGGGCATAATACTTATTTTATAGAGCCCATTTCTGGGCTTCGACAACACGTTTGCATCAATGTCAACCAACTCCTAAGCACCTTTCTTTAAGACCTTTTTTATGATAAAAGGACCATACCACATGGGTTTGAACTTACCTACCCCCAAGGTGTCCTTGTCTTGGTCATAGACCAGGACAAGGTCACCTTCAGAGAAAAACCTAGGATACACATTCTTGTCGTATTGGGCCTTTACTCTCTCCCATAAAGATGAACTATTGATTAGATCTTCCAGCAATATTGAAGACATAATAGTAAGGTGAACAACTTGGAATTTCCACCCCGTCATGAAGTCCATGACATCATTTTCCAAGTTGTGACTTGTACAAGTGTGGAAGTCTAAGAGTCATATGTGGAATTTTAAAATTCACTTAGTCGTATATGGACAAAAGAGTCTTTAGGAGAAGTCGAAAGGTCATTTAGAGAAATCCAAAATTCATTTAGGAGTTCAAAAGTTGTTTAGAAATCCAAATGACAGATTAGAAGTCCAAGAGTCATGAGGGTAATTTAATATTCAAGAGGAGATGAAAGAGCATATTATTGTTATAAAATCAACCTCATAACTCAAGCAAAGGGATTTTGGAGGCTTATGATTTGGAGAACTAGTCTTGGCTTCTCTAACTTAGCATAGGGGAGAAAAACTATTCTTTGGAGAAGAAAGAAGTGACTTAATGTTCCACTACTAGAAATAGTTCCTCATCATTATAACTATGTATGTGGATCTTTCACTTAATTGAAGCTCGATGAGCCAACACATCTTCATGCATTCAGCATGAATGTGATCATACTATTCTTTTGATGTCTACAATATATTTTTTGTTCATATGTACTAAGGAAATGAACTACTTCATTGGCTTTGGTACTTATCATGTTGAATGTTTGTTGTGTTTTATTTAATGATCATTGTGTCTATGTGAACTATTTTTCTAGATAAATAATGACTCCTTTTTTTTCTCTCACATGTTTCTCTTAGGTTAATACTATTACTTCCTTCCAATGGCTCATTTTTGTCTCCCTCTCATGAAGGTATGCTTTTACACAGTGAAATTGGTGCCACAAAATGTCAACTTACTTGCTTGTTCAAGGATTATCTATATAATCTCTTGTGTTATTCATTGAAACCAAGGCAAGTCTTTGTGTTATGGTGGTTGTGCCAATACTCTGGATGGGGATCCTACTCCAAACAATGTGAGGTCTAATTGGGTCTTCACATTAGGGAGACCTGTTGTATGTTGGTGGTATCCAACGCCATCAACATTCCAGCGCTAGAAGGAGGCCCTGATGACAAGTTGTGCCCATTGAGTCTATTTTTAATCTCTTATATTTAATGGCTCTATCCCAAATCACAATTCCATATGTTTTTCTAACATATCCCCTGGTAAAATTTTCATCTCCGAGGAACAAATTTATGACTTGTCTCAATTTAAGTTTGATGGAGAGTGAAGTACACTCCTAACTAAACACACATATGATTTTCTTGGTTTTTGTAAATATCATGAAATTAATGAGGAAGATGTTTTCTGTGTACTATTCACCCTCACCCTTGAAGGTGATGTTAATCAATGGTTTCATACCTTATCACCTACTTCCATCCATTCATTTGATCAATTCCTTAAGAATCTTCATCAAGATTTTGATAGGTATGAGTACCGAGATGTTCTTAAAAGGATTAATCAACTAAGAATGTACCCTAATGAATCAATTGAATATTTTTATAATTGATTCCTTCACTTATGTTATGAGTTTCCTGGAGTATATATGGATTTGAACATCCTTAAAAGGAACTTTGAAAATTTGGTTCAAATCTCTTTACCCAATGAGTCTAAACCCCCTGATGATTCTTTTATGCCAACTTTTGTAAATCATGAGACACCTCTAATTTTAGAGAAGGAACCTACTATCCCTTTTGTTCCTTGTCCTCCTCCTTTTCCGATACCAAATGGAGTGCCTATATGTATTTATAATTAGGTTGGGAAATATTCAAATCAAATTCCTAATCCATATTCTCGACCATCATCCACTTCCCATGATCTTGATCTGATTTAGGATAATTTGGAATGGTTCATGGAATCTAAGTTGAAGGCTAATCCCATGACCTGTTAATATGATATTATCACTCATACCTCTAGTCTTGAATCTAATTCGAATCCATGCCATCCTCTATAATTTCTTTCTCATGATCCCTTGCACCTTGATCTGCTTGATTAACCTATTCCAAATTCAAGTAGTGATATGATGCACACAAGTCACATTTCATAGGTAGAGAAGTAGAAAGGTGAAGATTATTTCAATATTTCTTCTCTTTCTTAAAGTCCTCCATGTGAAGATGGTGTTTCTCAATTCTTGGTTGATATATAATCTAGTAATCTCAGTAATCAATCAAATAAAATCAATTTTCCTAATCCATTTAAAGTCTTAAGAAACCATCATTATGATGATGATGAATCTATTGATGCACATGGTTATGAATTCCCAAGTCCATCCACTAATCTTTCAGTTTCTCAAGAATTTTTTGAATTGAAAGATTTAGATCTAGAATCTAATTCGGTTAAAGAAGATATTCTTATTGAAACTCCTCTTCAACTCAATATCCATTGAGCCCTATTGTTTGCAATGAACACTCATTAAATTCATCATCTAATGGGCATATTTATGAGTTGACATAAGGTAGCGATACCATCCATGATAAGGAATAAGGTAAGAAATTCATCAAGTATCCATTCCATTCCCTATCATTTCCAGTCTTGCATGAAGAAAATTACTTAGTTTAGGTTGCTCATGAGATTTGTGCAATCCATCCATCCTTAGATGTTAAATCATAAGAATATTTTGATTTGAGTAATATGTTTATTCAAGATGAATAATATGATCAAATTAGTGATGTAGATGGTTAACATCTTGATAGTAGTGATCTTGTTGCAATTACCAGTAGTATATTTCCACACACTATGCATGGTCTAATTCAATCTTCAAAAATGTATTTCTACAATCCTAGAAAGTCCCAAGACTTGTGAGGAAGTCGAGGCACTTCAACTCTCATTTATGGTTATGCCATGTTCTTGCGACTCTAGTAAGGTCCCTAAATTTAGTTGGATATGGATTTTTCCACAAAATTATTTCCTTTGCATGGTTTAACCAAATGCAATTTCCTTATTCAAATACCTGAGATATTTTGGATATAATTCTTTTGAATTTCAAGATTTAGTTTTTGTTCAGATTATAAATTTTGTTTCAGTTGACCTATCTTCATGCAAATATATTGAATCTAACTTGATTTTGGAATGTATACCTCTCATGGATGCACAAAACTATGAATCCTATAATTTTAAAGATTATCATAGCTTGAAAGATTCATACCTCTCAAATTGTTTTGAAAATAATAAAATCCTAGTTTTTCTTGTGAATGTTCTAATGCTAATAATTTTATTCATGGCACCAAATGTCCTCTTGAGTGTTAGTGAATGCTTGAGATATATTGTGAATAAAGTTCCTCTTTTCCATCCATTACATCTTGACTAGTGTCATGTGTTTTCTATACTAACATTCCTTTTCAATTCTTTCGATGATTGTGGTGTTGATGTAGTTTGTAACCAGATACAAGGAAATGAATTTTCATATTCAGTATGCAAGGAAGATGATTCTAGCATTAAAGCATTTGTAAATTTATTCAAAATGATCTATCTTTGTTGTCTACTAATTCAAAACCTTTTGTCATAATCAATCCATATAATCATAATTTTGGTCCTAGTAATTGTCATTCAATTTTTCATTTTCCCACTAATGTATCTGATGATAGTTTGTTTACACTAATTGATATTTACAATTTATCATGTTAGGATCCTATAATAATAGGATTCATAATTCTGAATTGGCTATGGTTAGTCTTGTAATATTGTACATACTTTTGCTTTCTGCAAAATGTTTTCCCATATTAAAATTAAAAAATGAAAAGAGGGTATGCCCTAAAATAATAATCAAAGGACAAAAAGAAAGAAAAAGATCAAAAAAGTAAAAAATATGAACCCCAAAAAAAGATAAAAATAGATCATGAAAGTGTGCAAATTCAAATGCCACTCCTTTTACTTTACTTTGCAAAATAACATTGTGTGCAACTTGTCAAAAATGCCACAATCCATGATGGTCAAATAGTTTAATATTGACTCATTCATGATTTAAATTTAATGTTGATAGATAGAGAATAAAGATATAGACAAACTATTTAATCTTGGTAGATCAGTAGTTAGGTAGAGAATAAAAATGAGCTCATCAATTTAATCTTAGCCATTGGAAGTTATAAGGTTAGAATTAGATAGTTTGCTTATCAAAAGAAAAAGGAATGAAGGGTTAGCAAGCTCAAATGCACCCATTGAATGAAGAGAAAATGATAGGGTAAATAAACAGTAGGTAGAAGAAGTTTTGCAAGTGCACAAGTTTGCTAAGTCAAAAAGTACATTCATCATGCTTAATCCTATGTTTCATGTGTAGGAGGAACTGTGAAAGAGGAATGACATTCACTAAAGCTTATTTACTAATTTCCCCTCATTTCACTAGACTCCCACATACTTATTTACGAATTTCCTTTCATTATCCCTTCATTAATTGTAAAAACCCTTTCCCTTCATTTTGACCTTTTATTCCCTTGGTTTCACACATTTTCCTAGACATTACCCTTAAAAAATCATCCCCCCTTTCCAAAACCCCTTTCCCTAGTGTGAAACCCATTCCCATTAAAAATACCATATTCCCCCCTTATTAATTCCCCCTTTCCCCTTTAAAAACCCAGAAAACCCCTTTTATCCTAAGTTATTTCCTAAAAAACCTCTTTATAAATCCCCCACGTTATAATTTCCTGACACCCTTTTTAACTCACCAACCCTTGGTGCAGTTAAGAAAACCCTGCCATATAATTCATGGTCCCCACCCTTTATTAACCATTTGCTTATATTAAAAATCTCGGCATTACTCGTTAATTAATTACAATTCTTTGTAACTAAACCCCGGGCCTCGCCAACCACTTTCCCGACTCCATCCGTGCAACTTCATTGCGTGATATCCCTCCGATCTCCCACCCCTAGATCCAATGGTGCACAATAATATCGTGCAGATTCATCATCTAATAGTTAACGGCCCGAGAGCACACAAGATTCATAGTTTTGGCCATGCACCATTTTGCTATGTGGCAGCACCAGGTTATATTGTGTGCTTGCAAAAAATACCGCCCTCCATCCAAAATCAGTGCGATATGGCTGAAGACCACCTCCTTACCTAAACCAAAACTACCCACTATTCATTCGCCAACTCTTGCGCCAAAATGTAACCATTATTGGTTAAAAGGCTGAAAAAGCCCCAATTTGCTCTTTTTGCTCATTTTCACTATAAACCTCTGCTAAACCAATTCTGACACCCTGAACCTCTGTGCAACCAATTTAACCAACTTTTTCCATCCAAAGACGTTGTAGACACCAAATTGAAGTAGTGAATTGACAACTGAAGCCTTAGTGACCTATGCTGCTACCACAAAATCTCGTCTACGCACCAAACCGTCTTTCTCTATGTTCCATCCCTAGAAGAATAGATGAATGCTCCTCCTATTTTGCAGACTCCAGCCAATGAAGATAGAAATGCAAAAAGAAATAGGGAAGAAGGTTCTAGCTCAACAATGGACACTACAAATGACTAGTTTGAGATCAGTTACAGGAAGAGGCCCAAGCTTAATCCTGTAACTGAACAAGAAGACACCATTGACACAGTGGAAATCACTGACATTGAAACAATGGTTGGGAGGAATAAAGGCCCAGTAGCTTCAGAAGAAACACACCAACCTTCTACCTCAAACACCCAACTTATTGAGAAACAACTTAGCATTGAAGTCTCTTCATCCAACAGGCCTGTGGATAAAGAGAAAGATATTAAGGAGAAGTACATGGAAATTAAGTTGAGAAATGAGGCATTAAAGGCTGAGACTTATGCCCAGTACTTCAAAGAAACACCTGCCAATAAAAATAGATTAATTTCAGCCTTTGACATTAAGAAAGGTAAAATGCAGTTCACATTCATGCAGCCTATAGTCTAGCAACCAAGATCATCAGCAAGCTACAAGAAAATAGATTTTGAAGTTTTGGCTAGGGATGTTCACCCTATTGACCAAATTGAGTTCCATAAGTAGGTAGGTGAGATGATTTATTCCACCATGACAAATAAAGTAATGACTATGCACAAACTCCAAAGCTCACTGGATAATATCACAACACAGTCTAAGTTAGAAAAGGCATCCTCACAGGCCAAAGACAATAGGATCAAGTCACTGGAAGACTTGGTGATTGAGCTTGGGTATAATCCCAATGATGTCAAAGCTGCAGAGAAATTAATAAAGAAGAAGAATGAGGATATTGTTGCTTTAAAGAAGCAACTAAAGCTTCCTCATTCAGAGCATCCATATGCTAAGGAGGTCTTAGAAAGCTAAACACAACAAGAGGAGATGATGGACCTCATTCTCCAAATAAATGATCAATTGAAAGAAATGGAGAAGGAGTTGGACAACTAATACAGCTGAAACAGGCCAGCCTTAAGACAACCACTGCCACTTCCATTCTAACAGTCACTATAGTAATACCATCAACCTTGGCAGCTTCATTGGCCCCCACATCTCCACTAGCTACAACACTTCCAGCTGCAACAACATCTACATCAACAACATGTTCAACAACAGCAGAAACTCAGCCAAGTGATGAGGCTAGCAAACTTGTCAAAGCCATGGAGGACATGTCCATTTAGACCATAGAGATAAATAGACTTAAAGAAAAAATGAGAAAGCTGGAGGATGATAATAAACTGGCACATATTATGCACAAGAATGAAGTTCATAAGTCAACCAGGTTGACTGAGAGGATAAAGAACCTAGAGAAAGAGTTAACATTGGATGAGCCACTTGGCCAAGCTAAAGAAAAACTATGGGCCAATATTATTGACTATGTCATTGATATGTGGCCATCTATACAAGTCATCTTTGAACAAAATGAATTAGTCAAAGAGGCTATAGAAGTAATTCAAAGAGTTAAGGCTGAACTTGGAGACATGCCAGAAGAAACCACCAGAATAATCCACTTCCTTAACTCTAAAAATAAATATGAATTGCAAGAGCTGGACATAGCTCAGGACTGACACCATACTAGAGGTGAAAAAATTGCTCACCAAGAGGAATTTAATGATGCACCTTGAGGAAAAATGGCAAACCATGCAACTGGCTATAGACAGGTTCATGGATAAGTTTGATGCTTTAAGGTAGAAAGGTCTACCAAATCCCTTGGCAATAAATGATAGATTAATGCCTCATGAGGACTACAACAAGAAGATCAGAGAAGTGGCAAGATATCAAGCCAATAATTCATCCATGAAAGGGATGCCTGCAGGAAAGGTTATGTACCAGACATTTGAAACCCTGTTTTACCTCCAACATGAGGTAAAACACCTTTTTGTGAACATGCCCTGCTTTGCTAAGTACACAGAAGATGAAATCTACAGAAAAATGGTAAATATCAAATTACCAGATGCAGACACATGGGAAAAGTTAAATGACTTACTATAAAAATCCACAATAAAAGTGAAAACAGAGTAGTAAAAGAAAAGCAGAAGGCCAGCTCAGATGAAAGAGTATGAGGTGAAAGAGTGTCAATTAAAAGGGAAAAGTAAAAAGAGCAGTCAGCGTGGGAGACCAACAACAAAGAAGAATAAACAACAAAAGATCAAATAATAAGACATCACAACCTAATAAATAGGGACATATTACAATAGTTGAATATCTGTCTCTATCTTCTTGTATGAAGATATTTCTTTTTCCTAGATTAATTCCCAAGACAGTTTCAAATATTTTGTAAACTGTTTTTGTATAAATACCTTATAATTCGAAGTATAGATTGCTAAACATTTCTATAGTTGTATTGATCTGTAACCTGAGGGTTCATTGTACCAATTTTTCAAGTCAACACACTGGACTGAGTAACAAAGAGATTGCATTACAACATTAATGTGTTGAGCTACTTCAGTGTAGTATTTTCTCTTTGTAAAATTTTTATTTTCTTAAGTTTTTCACAAACTTGCATGTTATCTAAATTGAATTAATTAACTGGAATTATATTACAGAATTTGTTTAAGTACACTCTCTCTTGAATAGTTAATCATTTTAATGTTTTCTTCTGATATCTAGATTAGGGAATCCTTCATTGCTCCCTAGTTTCGATTGACCCCTACCATTTCCTTCATTATCTAGTTTAAGGAACCCTTAGTTGCTCCTTGGATCCGATTGAAAACCACTTCACCATCCAGCCTTAAGATTTGAATTTACTCAGCTACCTTGCCCTATAAACAATATCTTTAGAACTTAATCCAGTCCTATTTTCTTGACATTTGACCCCATAGCCCAATGGTAAAATACATCCCTCTATCCATCTAAGTTAGTAATCCCACCACCAAATCTAAATCAAAACCTATGTACAATCATAGCTAGCCTAAAATCAATTAACCAAACAAAGTTAAATCATAAAGAGAGATCCCTCTTTGAGCATTAGCAAGGCTAGATCCTAATCTCCAAAGTAGGTTTATGGTTACCTCTATCATTTCTTTCATAACAACTCTAGAGAAATTTTGGAGTGATAACATATTATATCATCACTCAGATGCTTGTCAAGAAGTTTAGGCACTTCATCCTTCACTGATGGTTATGTTAGGTCCTCATTGTCTTGATAAGCCTTCTAAATATGATCAAATTCATTTTCGCTTATGAGATTCTCATCTTGATTCCATGCCATTAATTGAAAAAATAACTTTTGATAGATTTTAGGGTTTTCAAAATGATGATTTTTAATTTCATGACCCAATCTATGATTAGTTGGAAGCATGAGAGATTCTTCAGCGTAAATCACATAAAATTTCATTTGTTGACACATTTCAAACCAACTAGTGTGGTTCATCATCAGGACAAGTTGAAGAAACAGATCCAGCTTAGCATGTTAAATAGTCTGAGCAGAGTCTCCAACGGCTAAATTTGATTAACAACTAATTTCTGACTTTAGGACCAAGGTCAAATTTTTATTTATTAATCTAATATTA
>APFE030119036.1:77021-98912 GCA_000404065.3 Pinus taeda | reverse complement strand
AATATTAAATTAATAAATAAAAAATTGACCTTGGTCCTAAAGTCAAAAATTAGCTGTTAATCAAATTTAGCCGTTGGAGACTCTCCTCAGACTATTTAACATGCTAAGCTGGATCTTTTTCTTCAACTTGTCCTGACGATGAACCACACTAGTTGGTTCGAAACGTGTTGACAAATGAAATTTTATGTGATTTACGCTGAAGAATCTCTCATAAATTTGATATGGATCACAGAAGCCTCAATTCTATAGTTGGAAGCATCTTACTTAGCAGCCCATTTTCTAGAAGCAAGTATCAATCTTTCTTGATGCTTGCTAAGAAAGAAAACACAAATGAAGATACATACACAAGAAGTTTCATAGGCATTTTTTATTGTGATTTCAATAAAAAAGGTAAGGTGGCAAGTTGGTTAAGGTTAGTCATTATTGCCCATATTTCTACATCTAGAAAATACCTTCCATCAAATGTGCAATATATTCAAGTTCTTATCTTTTATTTTTCACATTATTATATATTAGTTGTAATTGATCTTATCTTTGTGTCTATAGGTTGGGAACACCGATGGTTACATTGGAAATTTCATTACACTTAACCCTAACCTTCTAGATGATTAGGTTAGGAGTAGGTCTAGTTGCATTCTAGTTCCCCTTTCACTCATCCCACACTTGCTCTCCATATAGTATCCCATTTGTTTTGTTTCTTGTTTTATATTCTACATGTTACATTTAGTTCAACCTCCATTTGTGGTGTTCTTTTGATATTGTTTTGTGTTTTTTTCATGTCTTTTATTTTGTTTTTTGTTTAATAAGACTTTGCATGAAAGATGCTCCTGTTTGGCTCAAAAGGCAATGTGGCAAAGCTTTGGAAAGGGAAATTGTGATGAAGATCAATGCTTGGGTAATATGTTTCCTGTTCTTTATTTGGTTTTATATATCTTGAAGTCAATGATTTATGAATGGAAAATACATTTCATTCAAATGGAAAACCCTCAATAGAACCATGACACCCATATCTATTCAAGGATATTCATTCCTTAACTCAAGATTGTAATTGGATAGTGTTCCCTTACCGATTCAATCGAGTAGAAAAGGGAAAGGGGAAAACCAATTGCAATAAAACTAATATCAAAGGTACATATTACTTCTCTAAAGGAACAACCTCTCCTACTCTCAATAAGTCAAGATCCCTCTTCCACCTATGAAATAAATAAGTCCCTAAGCATAGTTTTATAAATAAAACAAATAAAGAGTGAAATAAGAGAAAGGCTTCATGTGCAGAGAAGAGAAGCAAGTAACTTCTTCGAGGTACTTTTTAGGCTCGTTGGTAGTGAAGTGATGTTTTTTCTCTTATAGTGACTCTGCTGGGGTACTGTCCAAGCCTACTGCCAACGAATCACCACCAAAGATGAAAAATCATACGCTGATAATTTTTAACTCACCATTTTATATTACCCTCTTGGATGGAAACAATGGTGATCTAACAACCTTTGTTAATGTCCTTAATCAAAGAAAGGAATAGTGAAGACTATATATGCAACCATGTCAAATGGAGAAGCCAAGGTAATCCACATTATGAATCAATACTTCCTGATAGAATGAGACCTTGCACTTAAAGGTAAAACTTGAGAAGTGAAGTTGGAGTTCTATCAATGTGTCACCAATTACCCTCCAAAATTTTTCCTACATTTTAATTAAATTGGAGCCTACTGAGGATCTTATGATCTATTATCTATGGTCACTTCATTTCCGATTGATGTTGTGATAAGTGTTTAAGTCTTTTTTTTGGTTTTAATTGTCGAGATCACTTTCTCACACATGTGTAGTCCATGATAAATTCATAAGATCACTTACTTTATGCAAGCTTGAACAAGCATGGCACATTTATTGTTCAATGTTTGAATATGTCGATAGTTTGTCCACACTTTCATTGACAACCTCCCTCACTTTGGTTGCAATTTTACTTTTATTCGGGTCAATTTTCTCACTGTCGCTTTTATGCACCCTTCCATTCACAGGTGTTAGTTTCATGTTCGTGACTATCACTTTTCTTGATTTCACTTTAATAATTTTCATTTTCATGTTATATTCACTCTAGCATTTGTCGCTTCCAATGCCATTTGCATTTTGCAAGTGTCATCTTCATGTTTCATCTTGTTGTAGATGTTTCTTTTGTTGTTTTCACTCTTGCAAGTGTCACACCTTTGCACATCACTAGAGTTAGTTCTAGTGCACTCTTTTTGATTATATGGTCTTACATATCATTAAAGTATGTGCTCAATGCATTCATATAGCTTAGTGCACCATTTGATCACAGTTGAAACTTTTGTTGCAACTTGTGTTCTAAGTGTTGTAATGTGTCGTTTCAATTGTCGCAGTTAGAAATAAGTATAGTTTTGTTTCCATTTCAAGGTGTGATTGATATCCATGATTCCTATCTATCCTTTTTTCTTGATGGTTCTTATGTGTGCGATTCAAGTTTAAGTCATGTTTGGATGCATTCCCTCTTCTGCTCTTTGGTACCACACATAGCCATTTTGGAGCTCTTTTTGGTCCTCCTGCTCAGTGTAAGTCATGAAAGTATTAATCCTCTTAAAAAGTGATGAGATTAACCTATTCATGGGCCTCAATGATGCAACCTTTTTTTACCAATATTAGTGCACTAATTCCTCCTCAAGATCACCTCAAAACTACTGCATACTAAGAACCTTATAAGGACAGGCACCTAACCCTTCTTGTTCTCACTAACTCATTGCACTAAGTTTTTATCTCCTCTTCCTTTCATGACACATAGAGAAGTCCTATCCAATAGCATTGAATCCTTCCACACTCTTGCAGAGGAAAACTATGCATTACAATGATCCTCCTATCTTCACAATGTAGTGAAAACCCTCCTAGGAAAGGTGGCTTCCTTCTTATGGTCTCCCTCAATGAAAAACACATTCTAAATGGCCAAGCCTACACCATTGAGTTAAAATGTACTATCCTAGAAGGAAAATCACATTTTAAACCAATAGTGACCCCTTTTTAGTCAAACTACAATGACCCTTGAGATTCCTCTTCCTCCCAGTGCATGGTACAAAATGAATCATCATTAAGTCCCATTCCCTCTTCCTAATGTGCTATGCGCTCAAGCCTCATCCTTAACAAGTCTCCCTCTATTCATGGTGTAGTAAGAAGATATAATCAACATTTAACTAGTCAAGTTGTACTTTCCTAAATGCCTCCTCCTTTCAACCAACACATAGTGTAGTCTTAAGCCTCAAGCCTTCATCCTTCCCTCTTCCTCTTATGCTCTGCGCTAAAAAATTGCCTAGGCCTCTCTTCTTCAGCACATGGTGCAATAATAAGGCTCAAGGAGGCCCTCTCTAAGCCTTTAACTAGTCAAAATGTGCATTTCTAGTCTTCCTCTCTTTCCTTAGTGCATGGCACAATCTTAAGCAACAAGCTCATCACCTTGTCCCTTTAGCTTCCCCACTACGTTGGACCAAGGAGATATCCTCTTCATAGCACATGGCATAGTAATAATGAACAATGGAGCCTTCCTAAGCCATTGTTGAGTTTGAATGCGCCCTCCTAATCAAGCCTCCTTTTTTCAACCCTTCCACACGCATATCATAAGCAGCTCATTCCTTGAGATAGGTAGTGATAGAATAGATGATTTTAAGAATGATTTTGCTTTGTAATGGATTATTTTCATTGGCCTGAGTAACTTACTAGAATTACAAGGTAATTCTCAAAGAAGATAGTAAGGAGAAAGCACAAAGAAGCACTTACAAAGAAGAAGCACATAGGATAACCATCATGAAAACATGAAGCAAATCCTTGACCAATATAGAAAGAAGACATTGCATGATGACTCAGAGGATTCCAATACTGACTTAAGACTCTTTGGAGGGTGAATATGAAGCAAAAATAATATCTTCCATAAAGATGAAGTACTAATCAGATCTGCAATCAAGATTGAAGACATAGAAAAAAAGAGAATAACTTGGCATTTCCACCTCATCATAAAGCCCATGGCATCATTTTCCAAGTTGTACTTTTACAAGTGTCATCACTATGTCATATGTGTCCATGTGCCTTGCCACATCATCATGGAGAATGCAATGATGTATTTCTAAGGAAAAGGAAAAAATGTATTGTGTGGAAGTCCAAGAGTCATATGTGGAATATGAAAAGTCACCTAGTCATATATGGACAAAATAGTCTTTAGGAGAGGGCCAAAAGTCATTTAAAATTTCAAGAGCTAATTAGAAATCCAAAGTCCAAGAGTCATGAGGGTAATTCAACAGTCAAGAGGAAATGAAAGATCATTCCTCTTGTTATAAAAGCAACCTCGGAACTCAAGCAATGGGATTTTGGAGGCTTAAGCTTTGGAGAACTAGTCTTGGATTCTCTAACTTGGCATAAGGGAGAATAACTATTCTTTAGAGATGCAAGAAGTGACTTAATGTTCCACTAGGAACTAGTGCCTCATCATTGTAACTGTCTACTTGGATCTTTCACTTTTCAATTGAATCTCTATGAGCCAACACATATTCATGCATGTATCATGAATACGATAAAACTATTGTTTTGATATTTAATGTATATATATTTTTCATATATAATAAGGAAATTGAACTACTTCATTGGTTTGATACTTATCATGTTGAATGTGTGTTACATTTGATTTAATGATTGTTGTGTCTATGTGAACTATTTCACTAGATAACTAATGAATCTTTCTTTTCTCTCATATGTTTCTCTTAGGTTAGTTCTATTACTTCCTTCTAAAGACTCACACGTGTCTCCCTCTCGTAAAGGTATACTTTTACACATTGCAATTGGTGCTACACAATGTCAACTTACTTTCTTGTTCAAAGGTTATATATATAACCTCTCGTGTTATTTACTGAAACCAAGGAAAACCTTTGTGTTACGGTGGCTGGGCCGATACTCCATATGGGGCTCTATTGTACTATGAAACAACCCCCCCATTTATGAATAACAATAACTAAGGTTAGAGATATAAATGTGGACCCTTTTTAAATTTTTAGTCTTAGGATAATAAAACCTAACTCTAAGATGTTTCCTTGAAAAATCTTGCAAAACAACCCAAGAATGAGATCCTCATCGCCAATCGCAAATCGTGCTTTTCCATGTGACTATCGTAAAACACCTTTAAAAATTTGTGACGCGCGATCAAACCTCCCGCTACAATATCCTGAACATAAGCATCTTATCATTTCACAAATCACACTTCAAAAACTTCACAAGTAATTAAGCTATGCCACTACAATGCTCAGTAACTATTTGAGAAATGTGATATTGCAAGAATCACAATCATATTTCACCTTATAGAAAACGCAACGCTATATTGTATCTGTTTAAAGATTGTGATGTGAGAACACGAGCAGCAAGTGTGTGAAATAATTGCATTTTAAATACAAAAACGAACGAATTGATAGGTTAATAAATATTTAGTGGCCCGAGGAGAGGTAACCATTTTCGAAGTTATGGGTAGTTAACATTGAGTATCTCATTAAACCTTTCTCATGATCCAAAGTCATTTCAAAAAATCTTTCAGTCTTAATTTCCCAATATTGTTTGCGCTGATGTATCTTGTCGATTTAAAGAAAGTTACAAAAGACATGTCATTGAGGAAGGTGATGCAGAAATAGAAAAAGCAGAGCATTGCTGAATCCAATTTTACAGAGATGGCTCCCATATTCTTTGATACAATATGCAGCACTGATGGAGGAGCAATAACTTAGGAGGTCATATACAATAGGCTTGAGGACGAGCGTCCCAAGATTACTATCACAAGAGCAACATCTAACTCAACAAGACCTTCATGGCTTCAATTCAAGGATGTTGCCTGTTCTTTCTTGCATAGGATAGGAGTGAGGGCTAAAATCCTCCCATACATGATATGATCAGGTGGGTGGTCGAAAACCTCACCATAGAAGATAGGCAATTCAAGAATTCAAGAATGGAACTCATGTGATCATTTTGAGCAGAGGACCTGAAGAAAATGTACCATATAGTTGACCCTCAGGATATATATGATAAGACATACATGGCCAGCTTCACAAAGAAGAACTTGGACCCCTTCAAGTTGATTCAAGGCTGGAGAGTATTGGACAACAAATTCAAATTTGACAAATTAGGTATGTATGCTATAGCCTCTTTGTAAAACCCTACAACTATGCAGCTGCTATGTTATATAGACTATATGGGTTGCCCAATAGTTCTAATTTTTCCATAGAATGGATTCCTCTAATTGATGCATGCGTTAATTCCCACATCATGAATTGGGCCACCATCCTATCTGATAACCTAGCCACCATCATTACTGAATATCGAGAGAAGAGAGCCTACTCTCCAAAGAACCTTCCCTCGTTCTATTTTAGTGCCTACATTATGGATGCCATCTATTTATGCACTAAATTTCCGACCATGGGTTGAAAATGGACCTTAAGGGACCGCTAACCTATCCATCTCAGTCATAAGAAAATATGGGAATCCCATTATATACCCCATTTCTATAAAATATGTCATTCTGTTATTTTGCCCCTGCATCAAATAATTTTCAATAAGAAATCCCCCAAGTTTTCCCAAGAAGCCCCAACAGACCTTCTAGCTATTGGCAAATATTTTATTGAATAATGGTTCACCTACATTAGGGTTTTTGGTAGCACAACCAACCCACATGTCCTTCCTTTGTATGTTTTTGATAAATTGTTAGTAAGGGAAATCACCCACCAGACTGTGGGAAAAGGCCCAACTAAAGTTTTCAAAGAAAGAAAGAAGTTATTATGTCCCTATTTTATTGTCAAGTGCGTTCTTTTGCTTTAGAAAATTTTAATCATGCCATTAAGGAGTCAATAAACATGGAAGCCCTTATGCTTCATACATTGTCGAAAATGAAATTTGATCCAGACAAGGTAGCATATAACATCACTATTGCGGTAAAGCTCAAGCCATACAAACATGTGGATAAATTTTTTGAAGACTTGTTACAGTCGGCTGAATCCTTCGAACAAGCATTCGAATGGGCTAAATTGAATTCGGGTCCTGAAGATTTTGAAAGATTTTTGGAATTTAGAAATGAAAGGCTTGAAGTAATCCCAATGCACTTACTGAAGATCGAAGATAAGCCTACACCAAGTGTGACTGTTAACAGTGAAGGACTTAGTTCTCACATAGAGTCTCAGGTGAATACAGAGAAAACACCAGAGACAGGGAATTCCCAAGACATAGATAATATAGCAGAGTCTAGCAGGAAGTTAGCGGAGAAACAAGTTATGAGCACCCCACCTAAAGAAATCAGTTTAGAGGTAAAATGCAGCAGTTTGGAGCAGGAGTGGGATCAATTTAATAAGAAATTGCAAGGCACTCCCAAAATGACAGATACCCAAGAAACAATGAAGTGTCAAACTCCTCTGCATATTCAGGAGAATACAAAGTTGAAGTCTATGGACGAGCAGTCCAAATCCATGGATGTACAATCCAAGCCTATGGATGAGCAGGCAACAACATCTCAACAAACTGAGATTATCCTTGCTCTTCACACATTAGAGATCATATTGAAAGTGATCGAAATCCCTCCGCTTGATGTGTTCTACAAACCGCTCCACAAGGTTGTAGTAAGGAGATAGAGGAAAAGGAAAAGGGTAGAAACACCCGAACTCTCACCTAGAAATGAGCTAATGGACATAGTTTGGAGGGACATTCCTTTCAACCCACCTGAGAACTTTACTAGATTACCATAGTTCATGGGAGCATATGCAACGACCACCATGGAAAAATCTACTGAAGTCTCTACTTTGTTGAGAGAAAAGGAAGAGAGGATTGCACAGCTTGAGCAGCAGCTCGAAACAAAGAAAGTAAGTGTGAACAAGCAAGCAGCTAAGCAACTTTACTAATTTCAACAGAGAATGAAGGTCATGAAGATAAGCCACGAAGCCAATATATCGATTGAAAACATGTAACTCCAAAAATTGCAGCAAGCCATGGAAAGATATAATGATGTTCCTACTACCGAGGAGTTCGTTAAAGAGGTGCTGAAACTAAATTCCTTCTTGATGAAATAACAAGAGCACTTCTGCCAAAATATGTCACACATTACTCCTTATCTGATCACTAGCAACCAACTAATAGATAAGGTGATCAACCAAAGAACTAAGTTTATTGATCTGAAAACGAGAATCTCAGAGTTCATCGAATAGGAGGAAACAAAAGATGGAAGGAAAGCCAATCTGCCTGAAATCGAGGAGACACACAAGGACATTCTTTTCACAGATTGGGACGCGAGAATCAAGCAAGCTGAGCTAGTAGTGGCAAGGGAAGCTGGGGTATCAAGGAATATAATCAAGGCGGTGAACCACACTCTGTTTTTCACCAACCTGCTAAAGGAAGGAAATCTAAAAGAAATTCCCGATTTAGGTGCTTTTCATAAAAGTTGGCAAGAAAAGGTAGACACTCAAAGGGAAGCGATTGGAAAATTGACCAAGACTGACTGGGATTCATATTGGCAATACCTCATGAAGCTGCACAACTAGATCATGACCCTTAATTTCTCTCTTCATTCAACTCCGCGGATGCTACCACCTCTCAATGATGCGATTTTCTCAGGACAACTCAGCACACATTTTGGGGCACCTCCTCAATAGTTCAAACTAATGACAGATATATGTGATTTCAAGGACAAGCTAGCAGACAAAAAATCATCATCTTAGCTTCTTCTCATCAAGCCACTATTTATTTTTAGAGTTAGTTAAGTAGTTAGGAGGAAGATTGCTTGAAACCTCCTCAAATTTTTGTATAATATGTTTTTGCACATTAGTTAGAATAGTATTTATACCCTTCTCATGAATTTAGAGATGGGTCTAGAATTTTATCAAAAACATTTGCAAAGAATGCATTTTTGTAAGTTTGTGAGTGCTTTGTTGAAGTTATGGAACATGATCATTTCTTTTAGATATCATACTACTTTCCTTTTTTGACGCACTATTGTGTTCTTGGGAGATAATTTGATTTGAAGAAAGGAGTTGATCCATGTCATTAGTTAAATGAGCAGAAATTCGCACATATGGTACTATTATCTTGTATGATTGATTATGTTTTTTGTTTAATTAGTGACAACACTTTACTTTCATGAATTGTATGTGAGATTTATTCTTTCAGTTAAGAGTTAATTGCACTTTTGTATGATGCCTAGCTGAAATTGTTAATTTTCTATATATAATTCATCATATATGCGATATATAATATAAATTTCTTTAACTAAGTATTTAGTCAAAGAAATTATCTTATATGTTATCATCTCTGTTTATGAATGATTAATCTTTATTATTACATTTTAAGAAGATATCTTTGTAGATCACATACCACATAGAAATACTCGGGTTTATATTAGAATAAGTTAGTTAGAGATTTTCATGATAGAATAGGTCATTTAGATTATCATTATTCTATTGCAATCGCTCATGAACCACCCACACTCATCTTAAAACCCACACTAGGAAATTGGTCCCATTATCCCCAGTCGGAGCCACCACTTTAAATGGAAAAGGAGTTGTCTTAAGGTCCAGACCAGGTGGGTACCCCCCATGTTGGGGCAACAGAAATCTGAGGCCACAACAAGCTCCTACTCTAAATGATGTGAGGTGTAATTGGGACTTCACATAGGGTAGAACCCTTCTATGTTGGCGATATCCAACACCATCAACACATGATCAATGCATAGGAGCAACAAAAACATAAAAAAATAACCATAAGCAACGAAACATCAATAAACACAAGAGACATAAGGTGTAAGGTGGAAACCCTTCTGAGAGAAAACCCACAATATGCATTTTCTTTCACTCTTCTTCTTATTATGAAAAATATTTGTTTACATCGTCATATCACTAGCCACAACTAGTGTGCAAGCCATAACTTGAGATCACATGAGCAACTACTCACTCCAACTAATTACCTGACAGAATCTGCCACTTGTTGAAATTTGCAGGCCACCACCTATTGGAATCCACCACTCTCTCAACTATGCAGGACACTACCCACAGTAGGCCACCACCTCTTGCATGCCCTAACACTTAATATTTTTTCTAGCCACCATTGGATTGAAGCCACTATTTTTTCTAACCACCATTGGATGGAAGCCACTACTCCATATTTCTTAGGTGACAACCCAAAGGATGTTACTACACCCTGAATCAACAATCCACCACTTCCTCTACTAAAAGCTCCAACCTTAAAGCTCTTGTGGATCTCCTTTCACAATGTTTCATATTGGGATCCAATTTATAAACACAAAGAACCATGGCCCTCATTTTATCCCATTTTCGCACTAAACCCACTATAAACTCTAATCTCATCAGATGAATACAAACTTCACTAACTCAAACAACATCTCACAATAAATCATGACTCTCTCATCAATAAAATCCTTTTCTCATATACTTCTACTACACAATAGTCCAACTAGTAGCCAACAACTCACTCAAATTGACACATAACAACTCAAACCGACAACATACATACTCTCCATCACTTTGACATGTGTCACTCTAACAAACAATAATACATCAAGTTCTTCACTCAAATCACTAGACAACACATACAAGGCTAATCATTATAGGGCTATACACCTGATCAAATTAATACACATAAAAATTAACCGTTGCAATAACATGCATGTCAGTCACATAACCAAACAATATAACAAGTACTACAAGAGATGATCCATGTGCTCCACATCAAAACTTTGCTTTTGATCTCTATAGCAATTCATTTCATAATCCTCAACTTGATCCAATCATTGGCATCTATGCATCATTCTCTAATCCTTTAACACATAAGCCTTTGTCTCTGCAACATCAATATTATCACACAATGTCATGCTTTGTCTCAACATGCTAACCTCTATCATTAGGCTTCATCATTGCCTAACAACTCGATATCCAACCATGTGCACAAGACATTGACTTCACTGCACACACAACTCACCAAATCTTACACATTGTAAGCTTACCTAACTTCATCACTCTTTTCAACTATCAATGATGTTTGCCTTAGGTGTTCCATATTGTTCCATGTGCACAAATGAAGGATACTTGTTGAGAAGTGTAGCAAGAAAGGCTTAATTTGACTTAGCCTTGGTCAAATTAAGAAAATTCAAAATTTCCAGATCAACAGACAACTTGGAGGCATTTAACTGAGATGACATGGCTCTTGTCAATCAGTTAGCTCAGTAAATTCTAGTTAGTGTGCTTCGAGTTCAATTTGCATGTGCTGATTGCTAATTTGTAGTAATCTAGTTTAGATATTTCTAGTAGTACTAATATAAACTAGTTCTAATAGTTAATAGAACTAGTTGGTGGTCAGTTGTGTAATGGGACAACAATATAACTCGTATATAATCTATTTAACTGATAAATCAACCAAAAGTAGCTCATGCATGCAAGGAATTCGAATTTCTCAGCCGTGGTGGAGATTCCAAGGTAGCGTAACATAACTTGTAGACTAGTCTTGAGTATACAGGTGTTGCATGTAATCAATGATCAATCCTTGGAAATTTCACAATCATCTTGAAGGAAATTCCTAAAGAATAGGGGTCAGTTTCCTTATGATTTGTGCAAGGAAATAGGAGATTAGGTGGGGGTAGAAATTGACTAAGTTTGGGTCAGAGCTTCTCATTGAGTAGAGAGAACAATTATTCTTTTGCAGGTTGATCTCATAGCTTGAGGCAGTAATTGTAATAGATTCTCTATTCACCCAATTAATTCAATCAAGCTTAAGGGTTTTTTACGAGTTGGTTTCCCCTAGATACATCTGTGTACTTGTGTATTTGATTGATGCATGTTTATGAATGTTGTTCTAAATTGTGAATTAATTTCTGTAGGTCAGTAGAGTAGAATTATGTTTCTTTTTTTTTGATCCAGTGAGAGTGGTACCTTGCATTAATTGAGAAAATTACATAATGTATATAACATATGGGGTCAAGAACAACATCACTAGCTCTGTGAACCTGTTGTGGCCAACAACAACCCCCCTTGTTATTTAGTTTTATCACTAATACTAAATAAGTGGGGACCCTTATAAAAAACTAAAAAATCGATTAGTGCTTGTATTTCCTTTTTCAATAAAACTTACTATCATAAACTTAGGAGAATACCCTCAAAAAATCTAAAACTCTTAAGTTTTATGATAAGTTAGAATAAGATCATACCTTAAAAATATATCACATCGCAAAAAAGTGTAATGGATACCTCCCTACAAGCGGAATTATAAAATTGCGAGACCTCGATGCGAAACTACACACTAAAAACATTCATCGCATCACATGCTTCAAACATTATTTACGCTGAAATATCTCAAACCGCCGATATGCGATATGTGATGGCGCATATCGCAAATCACATTTCACAGAAAACACATTAACAGATGATTGACATACATTATGATATTGCGATATTGCGATTCCGTGATATTACGATTCCTCAATACTGCGATCTGTGATATTGCGAAGCAAATCGCAAATCGCCTCATCGCAAATCTTTAGGACTCGTTGTTCAAAAAAGTTATTTCCATAAAATGAGACCAGGTCATGCGCGTTAATGTTAGTCAATGAGTTAGTTGGCAATCATTAATGAAATATGGTTTTGTTCTGATCGAAGAGCCATTTAACGTAAGGTGGTATATTTTATATGTCTTCGGCGTTAAAGCTTTCTCGTCACCTTTTTCTTATCATTATTCTCACCTCATTTGTAAACTGTAGGAATGAAGAGTAGAGAACTACGCAAAGTAGTGTTCAAGATATTATGGGAAAAAAGGGCAGAGCTCCGAGTTCTGAAGACAAAGAAAAGACTCCCTTGTATACAAACACTGCTTGTAACAAAGATGCTAGTATTACTACTGGGAAGGCATGTACAATCTACTTGAGGAAGAAAATCCCAAAATGATGGAGGTTACAGCTACTGCAGGCTCACATGGTTCTTCTGAGGCATCTATTACAGAGCTAGCTTGCTCGTTCTTGCACTGGATAGCGGCGAGGCCCAAAATTCTTCCATACACGGACATGGTTAAATGGGTACTAGACAACGCTGACATCACAAACAGACAATTTAAGACTCAGGGTCGAGAGCTCATGCATTCATTATTTCCACAAAATTCAAGCTTTATATCCTCTAACAAAAAGCGCGCGAGAGGCGAAAATCGTACCAAGGAAGCCTGGATCAAGAAATGATGGCAGTTTCTGATGCGCGATTAGCACCGCGCTAGTGCTGGGTAAAACCCCTTGAAAAGAAAAGCCTATAATTGCTCAGTCACCGATAAGTCCGAAAGTTTGTAGAAAAAAGCGCTAAAGGCAAAAGGCAAAACTTTAACTCTAAAACCAATGGTATTTATCAGAGATATCTTCAAAGTAGTATGTAAATATGAACAACATTTGTAGACAGGTTGGAGACAGAAGGCTCAAGAAAAGGCAGAATCAATCAAAAGATTAACTAAGTTGAATTGGGATTCTTTCTAGGCATATTTGGTAAAACCACATAGCCAGTGCATGACTCTCAAATGTATCATCAATTTTGCCGAGAAGATGGCACCAGCTCTTGCTGATTCCATTTTTGCAGGACAGTTAAAGTCGGAAGTCGGCCAGCTGACTCTCCTCAAACAAATGTTGAACGCTTGCGATTTCAAGGAACAGATACACAAATAGTTAGTTTTTAGTTTTAGTTTTAGATTCAGTGTTAGTGTTAATTTTTCTTTATTTTTGCCTGAAATGAGGACGGTCATTTAAACCGTATCCTACATTTTTGTAATAAATTATTTTTAGATTTAGTTAGTAGTATTTAAACCCTTCTCATGCATTTAGAGTAGGGTCCTGAAATTTGTCAAAACCTTGTCCTCAGAACATGCACTTTTGCACCCTCCAAGGAGGTTTTGATGAATGAGTGGAACAGGATTTATTGATATCTGCATTTAATATCTACTACTGGTGTTGCACTTTTGTACTCTTAGTGGATGTTGGATTAATAAGAGATAAATCGTTATTGTTTGAAGTTCATGAGTAGAACTAGTTATAAATGGTATTTTTATCTCTTAACTATTTCTGCCTTTGTGTTAAAGTGATCATCATGTTTAGTTGTTTATGTATTGATGCGTGAATGCTTGAGTTATCATTTTTCACTTTTGTACGGTGATAGCTATTTATTTATGCTTAATATATGAGTATCTTATTATGCGATATGTTTTTCACAACTGTTTCGTCTAACTTTTTATATGAAGTGGTTTATATTCATTGAATTCTTTTCTCATAACAGTTGAATGATATTTATTACCAATTGTTATTTGAAATCATTTTAGATCGCATAACGGAAATATTACATCCCAGGTTAGTTTAGAATTAGATATTTCTGTTTATTAGAATACAATTGCATGTCATTAGATTAGATTTGGAATAAAAGCATTTTACTTAGGAACTTTTAGAAAGGAAATATCAATTCTCAACACACACACACATATATTGGGAAACTGGTCCCATATCCCCAGTTGGACCCACTATACTAAACGGAAAAGAAGATGCTAACCAAGGTTTGGATTGGGTGTGTATCCCCCTTGTTGTAGACCCAATTTTCAGGGCTTCAACATATTTGGTGCTAGAAGGAGGGCCCCAAACTGTGAATGGAAAGTAAGTCTAAATCTAAATACGATTCTGAGAGTAAATTGCCCTTTCCATCTCCCCCGACTTCTCCATCACACTTATAATATTTAAATCTAGAGCAAGAAGTCGAAAGAACAACAACCACTGCCACAAACCCTGAATTTAAGAGGAATCTACTATTGAACCTCCTGAAGTTGAATCTTTGATCCATAAACTTCAACGATTCTCTGTATCACCTCAAAGATCTGATAAATCTCAGGGGAGTGTGACTTCGTAATATAACCTTGCTCATCCTCTCACCAGATTAGAGAGCGAAAAGTTTTGTGTTCAACCAACCGAGTTACCTCTACCTACAAGGAAGGGAGCAAGGAAATCACCTAAAGGGTCTGATAGCGAGACTCTTTCGTCATCATCATCCATCTCAACCTCTCCAGCTCGAAGTCAACCATCCACCCCTCCACTTTAGATTATTGTCCACCAGTCCACTGGAACTTCCACATCTCCTTCTCAATCATCTGGGATCGTAATATCCTCATCTTCCCAATTGCAGGGATCATCTTTTGCACTTTCCTCTGTTAGTAGTTCAACAATGGCCTAATATCCATGGAATAACCCAAGGGCAGTCTTAATGCCTATGCCCTTGAGTCAGTTGCCGGCCCATCCTGATAAATGACTGCCTAAGTTTAATCCTGAAGTAGGCATGCTAGCGGAAGAACATATAAATAACTTTATGTTATCCATAAATCTCAATGGAGTTACCAATGAAGACGCTGTCGTCCGAATTTTTCCTTATACTCTGCAAGGAGTAGCTGGATCATGGTATTTATCATTACCATCTGGATCTATCACTAGTTGGGATATCTTCCAAGAACAATTCTTGACTAAGTTCCATGATGACAAGTCTACGGCGACACTGATCAACGACCTGTCTAACCTTAGGGTTGAGTCAAAAGAACCTATCAAAGATTTTAATTCATGTTTCAATAAACTGTTAAATAAAATTCCTACTGCTTCCAAGCCTAGTGAAGAAATGCGAAGTGAATGGTACATCTCTGCTTTACCATCAAACATAGCAATCTTTGTTGATAGAGCTAACAAAACAACTCTAGCTGACAATATGAAGGAAGCAATAGCGGTAGAGAAACATATCATAGCCTTAGAAAAGAAAAATGCTTTAGATGAATGAAAATCTAAGAAGGTTACTTTGAAGGAAGACCCCAAGAAAAAACAATTGAAAGATCCATTTGATTTAGAAGGATTGCAACAAGTTTTGAAAACCATGTCTAACGAAATGGTTGACATTAAGAAACAAGTAGCATAAACTTCTTCTAAAAAGCCGTACAAGCATTATAGAAGAAACCCTACGACTGATTCAAAGCTGCCCAATGCTATCACAAGTGTCAAATCAGAAGAAGAAAAAGAGGAGATTGCTACTGAGGAACCTAACGATGAAGAAGAAGTTGTAGAGGTACAAGGTATGTGGCATTTCATCCTCCCAGATGAAGAGGATCAAGAGGCATCATCGGTTAGTGCTTGAAGTAGAAATCAACTTGATCCTCCTCAACCTACCCCTAAGTCAAAGAGCGCAAGCTCAATGCCTAAGGATAAAGTCACATCTAAGAAAACGACACCTAAAGTGACTCAAACAAGCCCAGTCCAAACAGATTCATCAACTCCATCAAAAATCCTAATCGTTTCGGATGAAATGGAGTATAATATCATAAAAGACATGAAGAAGATTAGGGCTAAAATCACTTTTTATGAATTGAGCAAGTTAAAACATCAGCAAAAGGTACTTTTGAAAGAACTAAATGTTGTACCAGTTGCACCTCTGCCCGCCGCTATAATCTCTCAAGCTTCCCACGAAATGGGAAGACCTCCAACTAATGTGATTAATGAAGTTGATCCAAACGATATCGCTTTAATTGGAGGAAGGTCGAGATCTCATACTCCCCCATTTCTTCTTACTTATGAAGTCTTCAACAAAAGTTTGCATAATTGTTTAGTGGATTCTGGAGCTTCATCTAATATCTTACCAAAGTCAATATGTGCAAAGTTGAACGTTCAACCGCAAAAATCTGTTGTGCGCATAGTTCAACTAGATTGATCACAAGTTGAAGTGATCGGTGAATTAAATCAGGTTACCATAAGGTTGTCATCTAATCTAAAGGTATTTCAAGTTATCGACATTTTAGTTGCAAATATTCTAGAATTTTATGGCTTAATTCCTAGCAGAGATTGGTCAGAAAAACTTCATGGATATTTTGCAACTGATTGGTCGCACATGTGGCTCCCTTATAGTGGTAAACCGAATCGGATAAAAGTTAGGCGAGAAAGACATCAGAAATACATAGTAACAGAACTGGAAGGAGAAAATGAACTAGTAGCATACAAAAATAATATCATTGGCAATTACTCTGTTGATTCTTTCTTAGGAAATTTTAATGCTCATACTTCACCTTACTTAGAACATTCTGTTTTATCTCAAGTAGAAAATTTTTCTCAAACAGTTGGTTCTAAATGTATTAATTTTATAAATAGTCCTATAAATAAATCTTTATTTTGGAAGTTATTTTTTGACGGTTCTAAGTCTAACGAAGGCGCAGGAGCAGGATGCGTGTTAATCAATCCAGAAGGAAACAAAACTATGCTAACTTGTAGACTCAAGTTTGATTGCACTAATAATACCGCAGAATACGAGGCTTTAGTCCAAGGATTATATAAAGAAATCGGATTTGACGTCAAATATCTACAAGTTTTCAGAGATTCTGAAATTGTAATAAGATAGGTACGCAATACTATACATTGTTTATCAGGTTAAAGCATTACCAATGTTTAGTTAGAGATTTGACTGAACACTTTATAGCATTTAATATTTCATCAATTCCCAAACTCCAGAATGCTAGTGCAGACCTCTTAGCTAATGTAGCTTCCAAGCTCATTCCCTTAGAAGACTATAGCCCAGATCTATTTTCAATCGAATTAATCTTTAGACCCTCGATTCCTGATAACATTACCAATTGGAGAATTTCCAACGATGATCCTGATATTGTAAGCTTCCTCACATCTGAAGGATCTTACACAAATCAGATAATTGATGAGGACCAACATGAGAAACAATTGCAACAAGAGAGCACTAATAGTGCTATGCCAAAGTTGTTAGTGAAGTTAGAAGACCTATATGATTTGAAAGATCGATTCAAAAGGTCTACCAATTCAAAACTGCAAAGTTCAACTTTGAACTATGAATTAGTGCATCTAGGAACTGATACCAAACCTCAAAATATCAACCGAGGCCTTGGCCTAGCTCTTGAAGAAAAATTAGCATACGTTTGTCTCTTGAAACAATACAAAAGTGTCTTTGCTTGGAAATATAATGAGATCAAAACTTATGACACTTCTATCATCCAACATATTATCCCAATGATAAACGATGAAAAACCTATCTAGCAAAAGTTGAGAAAGATCCATCCCAATGTAGAAAACCAGATCAAATGTGAGCTGAATAAGTTATTGAAAGCCAAAATTATTTTTCCCGTTCGACATTCTAAATGGGTTTCCAACATGGTTCCCACTAGAAAGAAGAACAGAGACATTAGAATTTGCATTGACTTTCGAAATCTTAATAAAGCCTGCCAAAAAGGTAAGTTTCCTTTACCTCCCATGGAGCAAATATTGCAGGTAGTCGCAAGATCAGAATTAATTTCCTTCTTGGACGGTTTCTCTGGCTACAACCAAGTGTTGGTCCATCCCGATGATCAATTAAAAACCATGTTCAGAACCAAATGGGGCACTTATGCATATCAAAAGATGCCTTTTGGTCTGATTAATGCTGGTGCCACATTTCAGGGGGCCATGGACATCACATTTAAGGGATTGGTAAACAAATCAGTAGTAATCTACTTGGATGATATAATTGTATACTCCAAGAAATGAGGCAATCATCTTAGAGATTTAAAATATATCTTCCAACATTGTCAAAAGTATGGAATTTCACTTAACCTGAAAAAATCCTTTTTTGCATTAAGTGAAGGAAAACTTCTTGGATTCATAGTGTCAAAATCTGGAATTCATATTGATCCTGACAGAATCAAGGAGATTTCCGAAATACCCCTACCTCACAACAAGAAAGCTATACAATATTTCCTTGGCCAGATTAATTTTGTAAAGAGATTTGTTCCATATTTTTCAAGGATCATATCTCCTTTACAAGCAATGACTAAAAAGAATTCAATCTTCAAATGGGGCCAAGACGAATATGAAGCATTCAATCTGATCAAACAAGCAATTGTTAACGCTCCATCTTTAGCAACTCCAAATTTTTCCAATCCTTTCATTTTATATACATTTGCCTCTAATAGATCATATGCTCCGATACTCACTCAAGCAAATCAAGACAAGGCAGAAGCCCCAATTTCTTTTTCAGTTCAAATCTACAGGGGGCTGAGCTAAATTATCCAGACGTAGAGAAACAAGCGTATGCTGTTTTCAAAGCAATTAAATATTTCAGAACCTTTCTGCTTAAAACCCATACAAAAATCATAGTACCATTTCTAGCAGTAAGAAATCTCTTAGTACAAAAAGATGTGGGTAAGAAAAGAGCCAATTAGGTTACTGTCTTACAAGAATATGACATAGAAATCAAACCAGCAAGTATTGTAAAAGGTCAAGGGTTTTGCAAAAAGCTGACTGGAGCATCGCTTATTTCCGAAATACCATCTGCAGAGATACAAATGTACAAGGTAAGCCCAAACGATGTTGAATCATTACACGTTGATATCATATTTTATCTAAAGAATGGATATGCTCCTCCAAACCTTGATTATACCAAGAAAAGAGCTCTAAGGTTGAAGGCTAAACAATATCATCTCGTGAAAGATGTACTTTTTAGAATGAATTATGATTTTGTTCTCCTTAGATGTCTTGAGAAATTTGAAGCTGAAAAAGTCTTGCATGAACTCCACGATCGGCCAGCAGGCAGACATTATGCTGGAGATGCTACTGCACATAAAATCCTCTGCGCAGGCTATTACTGGCCCACACTATTCAAAGACTCGCATAACTATGTAAGGAAATGTCAAGTTTGTCAAACTGCTGCTGGGAGACAAAAGAAACCATCATTGCCGCTGCAACCAGTCAACATTGAACAACCTTTTGATCAATGGGGATTGGACATAATAGGTGAGATCGTTCCTCACTCTTCTAAACAACATAGGTATATCCTTACGGCAATAAATTATTTTACTAAATGGATAGAAGCAGTTCCTCTCAAGACAGCTAATGCCGAACACATCATTGAGTTCATAGATCAGTTCATAATCACCAGGTTTGGTTTACCTTCTGCTTTAATGTTTGATAACGCATTGTATTTTTCTGGCAATGCTATGATTGAATTTGCAATCAAAAGAGGTTTTAAGCTTAGATACTCTGCCAATTATTACCCACAGGGGAATGGGTTAGCTGAATCTATGAATAAAACTTAATCAGAATCATTAAGTGAACCATTGATCAAAATAACAAAAATTGGCACAAGTATTTAATATATGCTTTATGGGTAGATCGAATAACTCAGAAAGCCTCCATTGGCACTTCTCCCTTTAATTTAGTTTATGGGAAAGAAGTGGTTCTTCCAACTCATCTATCATTTTCCTCTTTGGCCTTAGTTCAATATATTGATGAAGCACCAACTTCTTCCTTACAACTAAGGCAGCTGGAAATAGTTAAGCTAGAAGAACAACGAGAACATGCCAAAATAACTCATGCTCATCACCAAGCATTAGTAAACTCTTCTTTTGATTCAAACATGATATCCAAAAAGGACTTTCAGATGGGAGATCTAGTTTTAAAATGAGACAAGGCTCATGAGGAAAAAGGGAAACATACAAAATTTAAACGAATTTGGCTTGGCCCTTTCCAAATCGCAGAAGTCATAGGTCCATCTACTTTTATGTTACAGGATTTAACAGGAAAAAGAGAATCTTTACCTATTAACGGACAAATCCTCAAAAAATACTTTCCATAGGAGATCATTCTTCTATTTTGGTAGATTAGTTTTTCTTTATTTTCCTAATAAAACCACTTGTAAATGGTTACATTTTGAATTCACAAAAAAGACAAGTATCTCTTTTACATTTTGTTTTTTCGCTTGTATAAATAGAATTCTTTTAGAAAATTGATCATTATTATTGAAAGATACAGTTAAAGGCTCTAGGCCTAGAAATGATACTAGTTTCAACCTTGTAAATTTTGATAAAAAGCGACCTTTAGTGAGAAATTGTTTTATATCAGTCCAATGAAAGGTATCAATAAGAAAACAAAGGTTCTCTGTAGAAAAGCTCTTTCCAAAAAACTCTACCATTGTTGTCTAGAGCTATCTTAAGGAAACAATGACTTCCTCCCCGCCTATGGAATTACAACTTTTAGGGAATAATCCAATAATACACTTTAAATTAAAGAGTAAGAGGTCTCATCACGAGCCGACTTATTATGATCAGAGATGTTATAGCTTGCTGACTTTGCCAGTACTGCATACCACAATAGGGCAATGAATCAAGATTGTTGCAATCAAAAGACAGGGGGTCTCATCACGAGCCAGCTTGTTCAGTGAAGTTATAAATCAAGTGAGTGGCACTGTCATAAATTAGCTACCAAACCAAGACATTGTTCTTTAAGGGTTAAAAGAAAATGAAAGCAATAAGTGTGGATATGGATTTCTTTTTCAAAATTGTATATTTCTCCAAGTAGGATATAGGATCATTGCTAGGTAACAGGTGTTAGCGCTCAAATCTACCTTAGGCTGAAATAAGGTAAGACTCAAGGCTACATCAAACCACGCTCAGCCTCGTAGCTAGCCCTACGAGGACGCGAGAGGGCTCTCTCCAGGTCAAAATCGGCAAAAGATAATCAAGGAGGCTCGAGATTACCAAATTGATGACTAATGTTAGGCTAGGTATGAAGTACAAAGAGTTTAAAATTGATTTTTAAAGGTTTTGTTGAATTCAAGGGAAAGACAATTTTGGGTGCGGGGATGAGGCACAGTTTTTGCAGAGGTCTACTTGGGGCAAGATAGGCGATTGTTTCGATGCCTTAAAGCAAGTGAGATGGGTAGATCAGACTGGTGAGGAGCTAAGGAGAGCAAATAAGTCTCAAGGATTCTCCTTAAACTGAAGAAAACATAGAAAATTAAACAAATTTAAAGGCAGAGCATAGCGAGTTCATGGATTCTACCTTAACACTTCATTTGT
>APFE030119036.1:59801-76847 GCA_000404065.3 Pinus taeda | reverse complement strand
GAATCCCAAATAGTGCTGCAAAACCCTGGTCTTTCCTTTGCCAAAATGCAGATAAGATATGTACAATATAGTCTCAAGCTATTCCCAAGAGTCCAACCCTTGCTACTGACTGAAAATTTACATAATATAGACCAATCTAACCCATTCCCTAACCTCTAGGGGTCGAGATCCTCCTTTTAGGAGTAGTTTCAACCAATTCTAAACAAGGAACTGAAATCTAGGTAGTCAAACAACTAACCCCTATATGCTAGGAAACTGATTCATTACATTAAATTTTTGCTATTTTGTGGATGAATCCTCTAGAATAGGTAAATAAGCACCAAATTTACATAATGTACATTAAATTACATCGATTTGGGTAAAAAATTACATCAAGAGGTGAAACTGGTTATGACTGGCCGAAATTCTGAGCTGAAGAATGAAAACTGGACCAAAAACTGTATGCGTAGCGCCCTTGATCCCTATGTGTAGTGCACATTTCAACCTATTTTTGGGGCACTTTCTGACATCCAAATTGAACTCATCATAGCGCGTTGGAAAGCCCTTGATGTCTACTTTCCAACCCAAGTGGAATTCTTCAATTTGAAGCTCATTTTCCTCCTCAAAACTGTATTCTCCCAGAGGTACTTCTTGCTATTGGAAAAGGTGGCAGAAAGGTGATTTTCATGATGTTTTTGAGCCTTTTGGTCACCCAGAACTTGATGAAATGATTTGGAAATAGCTGAGCATGTATAATTCGTCATGAAAAATCAAAAACTATAAGCCATTTGTCATTTGGACCTCCCAATCTTCAGGGTAGCGCGCTGCGCGCTACGCGTTGAGCCAAAAAACCTATTTTGCAAGCCAAAAATTTCATAACGACAAAATTTTCTCCAAATTTGCCCAAATTTGGAGTGAAGACCCTCCATCATGTATCATGCTCAACTAATTAAGCCTCGGCCAAAACTCGAAGTGGATCAGGCCTTTTCCGTCGTTTTAGCGCTTTGCTCAAACGCCTCTTAAGGATCTTCATTTTCGCTTTGCAAACATGCATGCGAGCCCAATAATGATGTTTTCATGTGTCGGAGCATATTTTTATGTTTATTAGCCTTTGCCAACAACTTCTCTAAGTGAATGTTGACCCTCTCGAGCCAAGTCTCCTGGTCAGCTTTTACCTCCTGCTCATAAACTGAATCTATGTCTGACATGGCTTTGGTATCAAGATGTCTGTGATATGTATAGTGATATAGGTGTGGTGGAGCCAAACTTCAATGCATACTCAAAACTCTTCTATGTTTACCAAAGCATCATACAAACTAAGCCATAATGATAATGCTCTGTTTTCAATGAATTGGCACAAAACGGTCACTGCTTGACAAATGAACAAATTATAATGTGTGCCCTTTGAAATGTTGACTAGGGTTTACAAATGAGCATGGAGCTGGTTTTCATTAAGGAAAGGCAAAAAAATCTTCACCACTTACTCATATGTCCTTTAATACCCTTTAAAAATATTTTGATAGGGGCCTAGGGTTTCATTTGATTTCTTACACCCAACACATCACCTCCTCTTCCTCAAACACACTATAAACAATATCAAATTGATTGAATCAGTCAAAGAACACCTACTTGCAGCTTTGGAGGCGATTAGACACGATCTGGGCGCATAAATTTGATGCTGGAATGAGTGCGTAGTGCACATTTTCAATTCGTAGTGCACGGCCTGATGCGTAGCGCCTTTGTTTTTTTACACTGGCCAGTGAGGCCCAATGCGTAGCACACTACCTAGTGCATAACGCACAGTTTCAATGCTTAGTGCACATCCAGCTACATAGTGGATTTTGCAGGAGGCTTTTGGAGGCCTTCCCGGTGTCAAAATCAGGCACATAATAGCTCATTGGAAAGGTATTTGAGTCTACTTTCCAGCTCAACTAGAAATTTTCAATTTGGAGTTAATTTGCCTTGTAAAAAATCAACTCTCCCAAGACTGGTCAAAATGTGCCAAATGAGGCTGCCTGAAGGAAGAGTGCTGTTGCAGTCAACTTTTGAATCCCTTACTCAACTCCACATTGAGCTCATGATAGCTCATTGGAAATATATTTGTGTCTAGTTATCATTTTACTCATCAGGAAAGTCATTTGGCCAACCATGCTAGGAGAAATCGTGATTTTCCCAAGGTCACTTCAGAGGTGCTTTCAATTCTCATGAGGCAACGGTATTTTTGATATTTCTATAAAAAAATGACACCTATGTAAAAAGTGAAGGAGGTTTTTCTTCCTTGACCTGTTTTGTACAAAAACCTCTCTCAGTTTTCCAAAATTCATCTTTGATTGCTCTAAAAAATCTTTTGAGTGAAACTTATCCCGATGTGTGAAACAAGGAATTTTGTCGAAATGAAGCGAAATGGAGGGGATAAGGGGCTTATAAATTCTTGGGGAAATTTTTGGAAGTAGGGAGAGGTGTTAGGAAGCAAGGGAAAGTGAAATAGTAGATATTGAGTGAGGGGAAGGGGTCCAAGAGGGCAAAACACAGGCCTAGCCTAGAAAATTGCCAAGTTGTGGCAAGAAACTAGGGTTTGTGCAAAAATGAGGAATTTGGGGAATTTCAGTGATAGAAAGTGTTTGAAAAGGTATATTAAGGATAGGAGAAGGTGTATGAACATCTGGATACAAGTTATGCTAATGATTTGACCGTCCAAGAGAAATTTCCTTCAAAACCCTAAGAGAGGGAAATGGACCTTACCTAGGCACAACTGAAGCAAGAACAAGCTGTAAAATGACCTAATGGAACTTGACATGATGATGAAAACCCTCTGAATGATGGTACACTCAGATGAATGGTGATATGGACTGACATTTGGACAATTTTGAAAAGAGTGAAAACAAACCCTAGACCTAATGCCTAGTGACCAAATTTTGCTTGAAGACTCACTGAAATGACAAAATTTGACCTTGACACTCTGAGACCACTTTGTAAGAGCATATTTGATCACTGGAGGAAGGTTGCAAAGGCTGACACTAACAACAGGTAACCCTGTCGAGGCTATAAACGCCTGCTAGTAGCAGAGGCTCTACCTACGACAAATGAGCATACTTAAAACTGATTTACAGAGAAGGCTTTTTTTTATCTTTATAAACCAAGTAGTGATTGATGTAGATACAATAACTAGCTTGAGGAAGTAAATAATCAAAGTTAAATATAAAAGAAATGAAATATCAATGACAGATGAAAGCATGATGTACTTTGTCTTTCTATAATAAAGTTTGATTTTCTGGAAAATTTTCTGTTTTTGGAAGTTTAGAAAATTCAAAAGAAAAGCAAAGATAACTAGTTCTTCCAAGTGAATCGCCAATTGTTGTGGCCACCAACAACCCCCCTTCTTATTTAGTTTTATCACTAATACTAAATAAGTGGGGACCCTTATAAAAAACTAAAAAATCGATTAGTGCTTGTATTTTCCTTTTCAATAAAACTTACTATCATAAACTTAGGAGAATACCCTTAAAAAATATAAAAAGCTTAAGTTTTATGATAAGTTAGGATAATATCATTCCTTAAAAATATATCACATTGCAAAAAATGGTAATGGATACCTCCCTACAAGCGGAATTCTAAAATTGTGAGATCGCGATGCGAAACTACACACTAAAAACATTCATCGCATCGCATGCTTCAAACATTATTTACGTTGAAATACCTCAAACCACCGATGTGCGATATGCGATGGCACATATCACAAATCGAATTTCATAGAAAACACATTAACGGATTATTGACATACACTATGATATTGCGATATTGCGATTCCGTGATATTACGATTCCACGATACTGTGATCTGCGATATTGCGAAGTAAATCGCAAATCGGATCATCGTAAATCTTTAATGCTCGTTGTTTGAAAAATATATTTCCATAAACCGAGACCAGGTCATGCGCGTTAATGTTAATCAATGAGTTAGTTGGCAATCATTAATGAAATATGGTTTTGTTCTGATCGAAGAACCATTTCACGTAAGGTGGTATATTTTATATGTCTTCGACATTTAAAGCTTTCCCGTCACCTTTTTCTTATCATTATTCCCACCTCATTTGTAAACTACAGGATTGAAGAGCAGAGAACTACACAAAGCAATGTTCAGGATTTATGGGAAAAAAGGGCAGAGCTTCGAGTTCTGAAGATAAAGAAATGATGCCCTTGTATACAAACACTGCCTGTAACAAAGATGGTGGTATTACTACTTGGGAGGGCATGTACAATCTACATGAGGAAGAAAATCCCATGATGGAGGTTACAGCTACTGCAGGCTCACATGGGTCTTCTGAGGCGTCTATTACAGAGCTAGCTTGCTCGTTCTTACACCGGATAACGGTGAGGCCCAAAATTCTTCCATACACGGACATGATTAAATGGGTACTAGACAACATTGACATCACAAATGGACAATTTAAGGCTCAGGGTTGAGAACTCATGGAGTTGTTAATTCTACAAAATTCAAGCTTTATATCCTCTAACAAAAAGTGCGCGAGAGGCGAAAATCGCACCAAGGAAGCCCGGATCAAGAAACGAAGGCAGTTTCTGATGCGCGATTAGTGTCGTGTTAACGCTGGGTAAAACCCCTTGAAAAGGAAAGCTTATAATTGCTCAGTCACCTGTAAGTCCGGAAGCTTGTAGAAGAAAGTGCTAAAGGAAAAAGGCAAAAGGCAAAACTTGAACTCTAAAACCAATGGTATTTATCAGAGATATCTTCAAAGTAGTATGTAAATATGAACAACATCTGTAGACAGGCTGGAGACAGAAGGCTCAAGAAAAGACAAAATCAATCAAAAGATTAACTAAGTTGAATTGGGATTCTTACTGGGCGTATTTGGTAAAACCACACAGCCAGTGCATGACTCTCAAATGTATGATCAATTCTGCCGAGAAGATGGCACCAGCTCTTGCCAATTCCATTTTTGCAGGACAGTTAAAGTCAGAAGTTGGCCAACCGACTCTCCTCAAACAAATGTTGAACGCTTGCGATTTCAAGGAACAGATACACAAATAGTTAGTTGTTAGTTTTAGTTTTAGATTTAGTGTTAGTGTTAATTTTGCTTTATTTTTGCCTGAAATGAGGAGGGTCATTTAAACCGTATCCTACATTTTTTGTAATAAATTATTTTTAGATTTAGTTAGTAGTATTTAAACCCTTCTCATGCATTTAGAAAAGGGTCCTGAAATTTGTCAAAAACTTGTCCTCATAACATGCACTTTTACACCCTCTGAGGAGGTTTTGATGAATGAGTGGAACAAGATTTATTGATATCTTCATTTAATATCTACTATTGATGTTGCACTTTTGTACTCTTAGTGGATGTTGGATTAAGAAGAGATAAATCATTATTGCTTGAAGCTCATGAGTAGAATTAGTTATAAATGGTACTTTTATCTCTTAACTATTTCTACCTTTGTGTTAAAGTGATCATCATGTTTAGTTGTTTATGTATTGATGCGTGAATGCTTGAGTTATCATTTGGCACTTCTGTACGGTGATAGCTATTTATTTATGCTTAATATATGAGTATCTTATTATGCGATATGTTTTTCGCAAATGTTTCGTCTAACTTTTTATATGAAGTGGTTTATCTTCATTGAATTCTTTTCTCATAACAGTTGAATGATCTTTATTACCAATTTTTATTTGAAATCATTTTAGATCGCATAACGGAAAGATTACATCCTGGGTTAGTTTAGAATTAGATATTTCTATTTATTAGAATACAATTGCATGTCATTAGATTAGATTTAGAATAAAAGCATTTTACTTAGGAAATTTTAGAAAGGAAATATCAATTCTCAACACACACACACATATATTGGGAAACTGGTCCCATATCCACAGTCGGACCCACTATACCAAATGGAAAAGGAGCTTCTAACCAAGGTCTGAATTGGGTGGGTATCCCTCTTGTTGTAAACCCGATTTTCGGGGCTTCAATAGAACCCTCAACAGATAGCTGGGTAGACACAACCCCTTACCTCACTCAAAAAAACCTACAAAAGGAATGACTCTCAAACTTCCAAAAATCTACCCATCCTCATAGTATTGCTTTGGAAAACCATCGCAAAGGATCCCTACCTTCTTAATCTCGAAAGAGAAAATTAAAGGGTTATAAAGTTCTTTCGGGCTACTAAAAGATTTAAGTCTCAAGCATCGAAGAACTTGAAATCCCTTGATGCTGAGGACCCATAGATCCTACGACCCACAATGAAACAATATGAAACTAAAAACAAGCCTTAAAATTTGAGTGACTTAGCAGCTCGAAAACCGAGAAATCCATCCCTAGAAAATCCAATGATTATAAAGTGAATTCAGGTCACCAACTTGCCCACTTCTTAAATTTACTTACGAACCCCGTGAGAAGCCAAAAATGTTGATCTATAATATTTCAGGTCCGATTTAGAATTAACCTTCTCTTAGCTTTATTTCCTGAATACCGTGTGATCCAGCCTTCGATGATTTGATATCCTGATCTGATTTCGGTCTGGCAACAAACCCACACTTTATCTTTCTATTCAGACCCAATGAGGAGCATAAACCGCCACTCTAAAGTTTTTTGGGTCCATTTGAATGTTTATCCTCCATGCAGTTATCCACCCGAAATCCGTAGGATGCCGAGGTTCACTGCAATCATTGGATGGCTGCCTATCAACCTACCCGCTATTTACCCCTTGCTTCTTTCATGTGATTGGTTCACTTTCCACTATCTCCATTGGTCTAATTACTGCTTATCTTTCATATATTGATAATATTCCCTATCTTCGGTTGCCTATCTGTGGTAGTCCTCATATAAATTCCCTAAGGGTGTCGACTCCCAAGATATCTTCTGTTGTTTCTAGTACAGAGCACTCCTTCATTTGCTAAGCGATCTGCTAACTTGTTGGTTGTTCTGCGCATGTGAACAAATCTAAGTGTTCTCAGGGTTCTCAAGTGGGATTGTATACGTTGATAGACCTGCAATAACTGCCAGTGGTTTGATACTTTTTCTGGTGCTGTGCCATTGCCTATCTTCTTGACCGCATTGATGATGATTTCAGAGTCTACTTCTATGATAGCATTGTGTAAATTGGAGTTAATCAAGATTTCTAGGCATTGCTCTAAGGACATGAGTTTCGCCATATTATTAGTGGCCTTCCTCAAATGACTGTGAAAGATGAATTTTATGTAACCCTGCTCATCTCTTATGACTTCGCCATAACCAGCCACCCCAAGGTTTCCTTTAGAGGCCCCATCTATATTAAATTTCTAAAAGCCATGACGAGGCAGTTTCCAGAAGTCCTTCCTCGTTTTTGTATGTTTTACGATCTTGCTTATACCCTGGGGGGCAGGCAACTAGAGACCCAATTGAAATAGTATCTGAGCCTGCTTTAGAGGAGGGTTCTCAGGGGGCTTCTTTAGAAGGGTGCTCACAATTTCTTTGAGCTATCTTATAATCTGAGATATGATGCTCTGGGTTGAGCCACTTCTGTTCTTGAAAATCCTATTGTTGCATTCTTTCCAGACATCCCAGATCAAAAAACCTGGCACCAAAGTCCAGGCTTTGTTGATTATTTCATTTTTCTGAGAAGTCTTTCCTCCAATTCTTCAAAGTGCCAGTTATGTTGAATTCGTCCCTATCAGTTTTCCTGAAGATTGAGGCTACCCAATTCCACAAGGTAGAGGTGAATGGGCAGAGGTTGAGCAGGTGATCTATCGTTTCTTCTTGTAGACCACAAAACTGGCATCTAGATGGAGCAGCTAAACCTTGTTTTCTAATATTTTCCCAAGTCAGAATTTTTTATGTAGCACCAACCACATGAACAGTTTGATTTTCATCCAATGTGGGTTCTACCATATGTCCTTCGATATCTTATCAGGGTTTGGAAAGTCAAGCCCAATGGCAATTCTTTTGGCTTCTTTGAGGTCAAAGTTGCCTTCATTGTTTCTTCCCCATCTTAGTTGGTTAGACAAAGTTGAAGTCAAGATCTTTCTCTGTTCCAAGATCATTGCAATCCTGGGCCTTCAAAGGAGTCTATTCACTATATATGAGGTCCTTCCATGTTCTCCATTTTCCCTTGTTCCTTGTCTAATCCGAGAAGTCACTTACCCTGAATAAACTTTTATTGTCATTGTCATTCTTGAGAATGGCTAGTTCTTCTCTACACAAGTTAGGTTCCTGCTGCCAGTTATCCTCCCAAAACCAAGCTATGTTTCCATCTCTAATTTCCCGAAAACTATGCTTCTGAACTATGGCTCTATTCTATTTGGTGTGGAGCCTGATTATATTTTGTATTCAAAGGTTTCAACCGGATATATACCCTAGGAAGATTGTACACCCCTCCACGCGGGGGGGTGCAGGGGGGACTTGTCCCCCCTCGCGGGGATTCAGGGGGGCCGATTCCCCCCAGCTGAGGGGTTTGGGGGCCAGTGGTCCCCCGGCAAGGGCTCGGGGGCAGCACCCCCGAAGCTAAAAATAGATGTAAAATTGCCTTGTAAAAGTATAATAATTTCTAGTCAATTTGCACCATTCATTAGGCAGATGATCTGACGGTAGAAGTTATGTTTAATTTAGGGTTTTTCACCCTAGAAGGAAACCCCTTGCTATATATGAGGGAATTGTATTTCATATATATAAATTTGAATCTTTGTATTCTTAGTGAGGAAGAGAGAGGTGATTGAGAGCGAAGAGGGTTTTACAACGGATCTGCTATAGGTTGTATCTCTTGAGTTTGCTAGATAATATAAAAGGAAGGACTAGTTTTTTCTCCGTGGATTTAGCCCAAACTGGGTGAACCATTTAGATCTGTTTCTCTCTTGATTTATGTGTTTTCTGTGTTTATATTTCTACAATATTTTATGTGTTCCATTGCTTTGTAATATATAATTTTCTAACATATTCTCCCAAGAATTGTTCCAAATGTGGGAGCCCTTGATGAGTCCCATCATCCGAATAAAATCCCTTTCTTGCCAGTTATTTGCATGCTTCTATCTCCATAGCTTGGCCCAAGGGGTTCTTGTTTCCTTTAGCCATCTCCACCAAATTTTTTCCCCCAAAAATTTGCTTAGGGTGTTCGGGTCATGAAGTCCCAAACCTACGTGGGTCTTGGGTTTACAAAGCTTTTCCCAAGCTACCAAATCCCATTTCTTTTTCTCTTCCCCTTTGTCCCAAAGAAAATCTCTCTAGATGTTCCTGATGTGTTGTATAACCCATTCAGGAGTAGGAAGAGCTGAAAACATGAAGATGGAAATGGTTTGCAGGACAACCTTTGTGAGTGCTAGCCCTCCTGCTAAATTCAAAGATCTGCTTGTCCATTTCTTGATCTTGTCCTATAGTTTATTAGTCATTGGCTCCCAAAATTCCTTGCTCAGAGATTTTTCAATTAGAGGTATTCACAAATACTTGGAGAGAAGTTGATCTCTGGGAAAGCCGAGGATTCTGGAGAGGTTTCTCTAAATAGCAATGTCAGTATTAAAAAAGAAATTTTTTGATTTGGTGAGGCTTACCTCTGTTCTAGTGGCCATAGCAAAATCGTTCAGGATTTGTGTGAAAGCTTTAGTTTCCTTGACCGTGGTTTTACCCTGTAGCATGGTGTCATCAAAAAATTGTTGATGAGTCAAGGTATCAACCTTCAGGGTTAGTTTGAGACCTTGGATTCTTCCTTTGGCATTGGTTGATTTGATTGCTTTGCCTAATCCTTCCATCATGGTAATAAAGAGGAAGGGGGAGAGAAGATATCCTTGTATGAGGCCTCTCAAGGGCCTAAAGGTTTTGGATGGGAGCCATTAAGTAGAATTGAAAAACTAGCCATGGTAACAAGGGCCATTACCAATCTTATCCAATTATGGTCGAAGCCATATGCTTTTAGTACTTCCCTGATGTACGACCAACTTAGCTCGTCATAAGCTTTCGCTAGGCCAAGCTGTATTATCATACCCTCTTGCTTATTTCTCTTAAGATAATGTACCACCTTGTGAGCTTGAATGATGTTATTTAAAATTTGCCTTCCTTCCACATATCCAGCTTGCTCCTCAAACACAAGAGTTGGAAGAAGGGGCTTAAGTCTATTTGCAATTACTTTATAAATAATTTTGTACACCACATTGCATAATGCTATAGGTTTGAATATATCTGGTGTCATAACTTTTTCCTGCTTTGGAATCAAAGCTATGAAAGATGCATTGAGCACCCTCAAAACTATTTTGGAACTTCTCGAGTCTTCCACAACATCAAGGATGTCTTGTTTAACTATTTCCCAACATGCTTTGAAGAAGTCTATATTGAACCCATCCCGGCCTAAGGCCTTCCAATTTTGCATTTCTTTGATGACTTCGTTGACCTCTTCTTCAGCCGCTAGCCTGTTAAGATTGTGATTGTCTTCCCTGGTTACAAGTTTTTGAATGTACTTTGTGAAGTTGTTGATAAATAGTGATTTGTCTAAGAGAGGCTCCTAAACTATGCTTTGGAAAAGTTGTACTAGAGCCGATTCAATTTTTTGTGGGTGCTGAGCTCTTTCCCTTGAGTATCTATGAGTTTTGAAATTTTTTTATGTGCCCTGTGATCCACGGTTGACTTGTGAAAAAGTTTTGCATTTTTTTCCCCTTCTTTAATCCATTGCACTCTCGATTTCTATCTCCAGAATATCTCCTCTTGCTGGCATCTATTTTCACATTCCTATTAAAGAGAGTCAGCTTGCATTTTCCTTTCATTGGTAAAGCCATCTATGATGAGGATCTGATTAATTCCTTGTAGTTTCTGTTCAACTTCTCTTTTAGCTTTGAAAATATTTCCAAATTCATTTTTGTTCCATTCTTTGAGCCTGCATTTGATGTGTTTCAGTCTCTGTTGTAGTAGGAACATCTTTGTGCCTTGAACCAGCATGTCTTCCACCCACCATTTTCCAATATTACTGATGAAGTCAGGGAGAGTGAGCCAGACATTTTCAAACCTGAAAGGTCTATTCCTCGGAGTGCCTATAAACGGAGCTTCAAGCTGGATTGGCCAGTGATCTGAGCCTCTGAAAGGAAGGACTCATGCAGTCAAGTCAAGGCTAGTGAGAATGAGGTCCTCCGATATTATGAATTTGTCTAGTTTAGAGGAAACTTGAGAAGCCCCTCCCCTCTTATTATTCCAGGTGAAGGTACCATTTATTGTCTCTGTATCCACTATCCTCATGTCATTTAGGAAGTTATGGAAGGCAATGGAGTCTCTACCTAGTATTCTGGTCTCACCTTTTTTTTTTCATGAGAGATTTGATCATGTTAAAAGTTCCCTCCCAGAATCCATGGCATAACAGGATGTCTCTCTCTAAGCTCCTCCAGTGAGGTAAGAAACTTGATTTTGTCTTCAAGTTTTTGAGGACTAGTAGAATTATGTTTCTTGATTTAGATTGATTTTCTTGATCAATTTCAATTCTATCACCATATTTATACATGTTACTAGAGGAGGATTTAGATTAGAACAATAATTTCAAAGTTTTTCCTCAAGAGGTTCGAATTTTTAACTTCAGTGTAGTAGGATTTCCTCAGAGTTGGGAGAATGACCTTCAATAGATTGAGATTAGAGTATGCCTTGGAAGTTATCTCTAATATCAGTTCCTAAAAGAAGTGCATTGAGGCAGTTCATGGTGACAATGGGTTGCTGGATTATTTCAAGAAAAACATTCCAAAACTAGGATCAAATGATGCCTGAAACCTAGCCCAATGGAAGAAAGATGTAGCCAGAGTGAGGAGAATAATCCCGGAAGGAGTAAAAGACCACCTCGTCTCAAATATCCATAGCAAGGAAACTCCTTTTGCAAGGTGGAAGGCACTGACTGACTTAGTTGAGAATATCATTGACCATAGAAAACTAGCCCTCAAAGACAAACTTTGAAACATTAAGATACAAGTTCGGGATGAGATTGGAGGGGTTGATTTTAATGTTGTAGAAGATCACCTGGTGAGCCTAACTCTTCTATGCCTTTACAAAATCTAGGCATAGCTACTAGGACACGGTGAACAGGATGGAGAAATTACTGAATTGGGAATGCTTATGGTCTGATTTGGTATAAGAAGAAATTAGGTGAAATATCAGAGATGTGGGTTCATCCAAGGGTGAGGATGAAGAAAATTTTTCATTGGTTAGAAAGGGAAAGAAGGGAAAAGGGAAGAAATCTCAAACCAAACTAGTTCTAGCCAAGGGGGAAAGAAAAAATACTTGTCCAAAATAAAATGCTTCAATTGTCATGAATTTGAGCACTATGCTACAAAGTTTTCACACAAAAAGTCTAGCAAGAAGAAATCAGGAGGAGGAGCAGGTGAAGCATTGGATTCACAATTCGAGTTATACTTCACCATGATTGTATGCATGGAAAAAATTATGATGGAAAGTGTGTGGTACTTGGATTCAGGTGCCTCGTTTCACATGACAGGGTGTAGAGAGTTTTTTAGTGACCAGGAGGAGAAAGATCTGTAGGTGCATATTGAGCTTGGGGATGATGGAAGGTACAATGCTACTGAAATTGGTACAATAACCTTTAAGAGAGAGTTAGGAACCCCTCTTCGCCTTAAAGATGTTATGTTTGTACTAGGCCTGAAGAAGAACATCATCTCTATAGCAGTTTTGGAAGACCATGGATATGATGTGATCTTTAGTAAAGGCAAAGCATTTTCCGAGACATATAGCTGCTGGGAAGGTGAAGCATATAGGGTTTTCTATGAAGAACCTATACAAACTTGACATGGAATATTGCACTGCATTAAGTAGTAAGGCAAAGAAAGTGTAGAGTCAAGATGTTAGTGAACTCTGGCACATAACACTTGGTCATTTGCACCGCGGTTCCCTTAGAATTATGCAATAAATAACCACTAGCCTCCATAGAGGATGAATTGGTTGTACCTTGGGTAAGTATGTAAAATCCACATTCCATGATCGAGATAGCAAAGAAAATGCAATCTTGGAGAGAGTCAATGTTTGTGTACCCTTCTCAACAACCTCCACTACCAGACATAAGTACAATGTTGTTTTATTGAAGATTTCTCAAGAAAGTGCTAGATATTTTTCATGCAGAAGAAGGATGAGACGTTATAAAAATTTGTAGAATTCAAGGCACTAGTTAAGAAAGATACCAATAGGAATGTGAAGGCTCTCAGGAGTGACAATGGAGGTGAGTATGTTTTGAATGAATTGAAGGACCTTTGTGCCAAAGAAGGAATTCAAAGAAAACTAACTACTCCCCACAACCCACAACAAAATGGGGTAGTTGAGAGAAAGAACCATAACATTGTGGGAGATGCGAGAGCTATGCTACATGACCAAGGCCTGTTCCGACATTTGTGGGAGGAGGCATGTAACACAATAGTCTACTTGTATAACTGATGTCCTCATCAAATTCTTGGTATGATTACATCGGAGAAGGATTTCTTAGGGAGAAAGCCATATGTGTCTCATTTTAGATTTTTTGGAGCCTTTGTTTACTACCATGTCTCCAAGTATTCGATGAAGAAACTTGAGGCAACAACAAAGTTGGGAGTTTTTGTGGGTCATATTGAAACTCCAGACAATTACCAAGTGTACTTATCTTCCCTCAGAATGATAGTTGTCCAAAGGGATGTAAATGTTTATGAGGAGAAAACAATGAGATGATCCCTTGAGAGGGAGCTGCAAATCACAACAGAAGAGGAGCTTTTAGCTTCAAGGAAGGAGCCTCATGAAGTTCTGGAGCAACCAAAAATGGAGGAGCAAATAGGAGGCAAAGTTGAAACATCCACTCAAGTAGAAACATCCAAAGAAGAAATAAAGATAACCAAAGAAGCTGATAGATTGGTGCATGACGTGAGGGAGAATGTGGAAGCTCATTCAAATTTTCATAGGCAAAGGAGGTCACCTGAGAGGTACACTGGATACATGGCTCTAATGACTGAGCTTGTAGAGACTGAGCCATCCTCTTTTGAGGAAGAAGTTGAGAAACCAGTTTGGGTTGATGCAATGGTTAAAGAATATGAATCCATCATGAAGAAACCAGTTTGGGAAGTGGTCCCAAGATCAGTAGATAAATCAGTTGTGGGTTTGAGATGGATCTTCAGGGTTAAGCATGCATCCAAAGGAAGCATGAAGAAGTATAATTCCATATTTGTGGCCAAAGTATTCTCTCAAGTTGGGGGATTGGACTATAAGTGATCTGAGTTGAATCAACTCCTAGATTTAACCAAGATCTTTTACTTTTGTGATGTTGTTAGAATTGCAGTTAAAATAGCATAAGTGAACATATATGCATGATGTAATGAAAAAGGAACATGACAGAAATCAACAACATTACACAAGATGTTGATAACGGAGTTCGTGTTGGAATTCTGGCACAGGTTTGGCAGTTTTGGTGCTATGGCATAGGTTTTGTCCTTGATGGCAACTCACTCTGGTGATAGATAACAGTTCAGGCACTCAAAAAGAAGAAAAAGACATATACACAGGTTCACTTTGACGAAGCCGCGTATACATGCGGGTTGGACGTTCCCAAGGCGCGTATGCGTATACATGTACTTTCATGCAAGGAAAAGTGCATACATGTGGGAAAACTTGTTTCCAGTCCGTGGTATTTAGTCCTTGGTATTTGAACCTATGGTTTTGGGCCATGGTATCTCGTTATAAGTGTTGATCCCAAGTATTGGGTCCATGGTATTGAATTGTTATGATTTTGGACCGTAGTATTGTGAAAGGCCTAAGGATTAAAAAGAGGAAGGAGATCATTTGGTAAGGGGGGATCTGAATGATTGAATATCTGAAAAGGTGCTAGATCTGGAATACAGTGATGGGGTTATGGTGCAGATCTAGATTTGAAGGAAGAAGGAACCTGAGCGCAAGGAGAAGGATAAGTTCTTTTAATGTGTCGAAATCTTAAGGCTGGAATGATCGTATCTTTGTATGATTTTGATCTGTTCTATGTGGCGCTTGCTTAAATATAATAATCTGGGTAAACTAATATCTAAACATTTGAAGGGGTAAATTACCTTTATAGATCAGTACGCAGGTTCAGTGAAGCACAGGTGTGTATACACGCAGGTTCTATAAGTCGAAAGTGTGTATACGCAGGTTGATCTTAGCACAGGTGCATATACACGTAGTTTCTGAAAGGCGGAAGTGCGTATACCCAAGTTGATCTTAATATAGAAGTGTATGCATGCACGTTTCTGAAAGTTGAAGTAGCGTACATCTCATAATTTATGTTCTAGCTACTTCTGTTGATTACTGCAGTGATCTAGGTTTAGAATTTGAGGTGTGATTACTGCTACTATGATCTGGGTACAATTGATAGAGAAGTGCTTATTTTGATTCAATCTTGACTGGTGAAATGGTGATTGTTTGATGCATAAATTCTTGATGTTTGATTGATGTTATTGGTGGATCAAGTCTGAAAATTTATGAAACATAGTCCCTGAAAGAAAGAGAAGGTTGTAGCCTTCTACAAGTAGCAGCTTGCGTACTAGTATCTCAACTAGTACAAGAACTAAGGGGGTTGTAGCTCCCTTCTAGGAGAAGCTGGAAAATGAGAGAGGGTTGTAGCTCTCTGTAGGTAGCAACCTACGTACTGGTAAAGGACTGCACTAGTACAGAATCATTGTAAAAAGAAGTTTCTAATTAAAAGAAGATAGAGACGAATTACAGCAGGTGGTTTTCACCCACATTGGGTTTCCACCTTATATCTTGTGTTATTATGTGTGGTTGTCTTCTGATCTGTTTTATTGTTCCTGGCAACTATTTATATGATTCTAGTGCATAACTTAATGATCAACATCTGTAGAATAAAGTAAATTATAAATCTGCATTGTATATGTGGGTTTCCTTATCTGTAGTTGCGTATATACGTAGGTTCATCTAACTGAATTAGCGTATATGTTATGGGTTTGAAAAAGTAAATAATTGACTAGATAATACTGAATCACCTGCCCCCCTCGCAGTATTATTTCCAACAATTGGTATCAGAGTAGGTCCTCTAGAAGAAGCTTAATCGCTTGAAGGAAGGTCTATCATCATGAGAAACTACGAGAGAGAAGCATCAATCAGGCCACCAATCTTTGATGGGATCAACTTCGTCTATTGGAAGGTAAGAGTCACAGCCTATCTTCAATCTCTTGGTACAGAAGTCTAGGATATCATAGCTACAGGGTACACTTTTCCATCAGTAACTCCTACAGATCCGGCTGAGAAGAAACAGTTTGAAACAAATGCAAAGGCTATCAACACTCTATTAGGACGTCTATCTCAATCAGAATTCGTCAAGATCATGCAGTATAAAACCGCTAAAGAAATATGGGACAAGATTGTGTTGAGCTATGAAGGAGATGAGCAGGTAAAACGAGCAAAACTTCAAACCCTCAGAATTCAGTATGAAAATATCAGGATGTACAATGATGAAAGTGTGGCTAATTATTCCCTTCGTATAGATGAGATTATTAATTGTATGAAAAATTTGGGTGAAGAAATAAAAGAGGCTGTTGTGGTTGAAAATGTTCTAAGGTCTTTGTCTCTTAAGTTTGAATCAAAAGTTTCTGCAATAGAAGAAAAGGAGAATCTACAGAAAATTACCATGTCGCAGCTGCACGGAATTCTAATTGCTTATGAAATGAGGAAAGGAGAACCATCAGACATGAGAGAAGTTGCATTCAAGGCTTCAGGTAAAGGATATTACTATGAGTCAGGACATATGTCAGAAGAAGAGGAAGAATCAAATTTTGTCAAGAACCTTCAACGGGGTGCTGGAAGATTCAGAGGTAAGTTACCCTTCAAATGCTTTGCTTGTGGAAGAGTCGGTCACTATGCCGCCAAGTGTCCTCATAAGCTTGACAAGGGTAAGGAACCTGTTAGATGGAACAAGAAACAGAACGTAAGTAAAAAAAGCTACTACACTCATGAAGACAGTGATGGAATCTCAAATAGTGATGAAGATGAACGAGGTAATAACTATAGACTTTTAATGGCTTTTGAAGATGATGATTTTATGGATGCTATAGATGAAGAAGGTCTTTATGAAGAGATTTCTAAAATCAAAATTTGTTTAGAAGAGAAAAATATGA
>APFE030119036.1:2605-55084 GCA_000404065.3 Pinus taeda | reverse complement strand
GGCACAGGTTTGGCAGTTTTGGTGCTATGGCATAGGTGTTGTCCTTGATGGCAACTCACTCTGGTGACAGATCACAGTTCAGGCACTTAGAAAGAAGAAAAAGACATATACACAGGTTCACCTTGACGAAGTCGCGTATACACGCGGGTTGGTCGTTCCCAAGGCGTGTATGCGTATACACATACTTTCATGCAAGGAAAAGCGTGTACATGTGGGAAAACTTGTTTTCGGTCCATGGTATTTAGTCCTTGGTATTTGAACCTATGGTTTTGGGCCATGGTATCTCGTTATAAGTGTTGATCCCAGGTATTGGGTCCATGGTATTGAATTGTTATGGTTTTGGACCGTAGTATTGTGAAAGGCCTAAGGATATAAAAGAGGAAGGAGATCATTTGGTAAGGGGGGATCTGAATGATTGAATATATGAAAAGGTGCTAGATCTAGAATATAGTGATTGGGTTATGGTGCAGATCTAGATTTGAAGGAAGAAGGAACTTGAGCGCAAGGAGAAGGATAAGTTCTTTTAATGGGTCAAAATCTTAAGGCTGGAATGATAGTATCTTTGTATGATTTTGATCTGTTCTATGTGGCACTTGCTTAAATCTAATAATCTGGGTAAAATAATATTTGAACATTTGAAGGGGTAAATTACCTTTATAGATCTGTACACAGGTTTAGTGAAGCACAAGTGCGTATACACGTAGGTTCTGTAAGTTGGAAGTGCGTATACGCAGGTTGATCTTAGCACATGTGCGTATACATGTAGTTTTTGAAAGGCGGAAGTGCGTATACGCATGTTGATCTTAACACAGAAGCGTATTCACACACGTTTATGAAAATTGAAGTAGCGTACATCTCATAATTTATGTTCTAGCTACTTCTGTTGATTATTGCAGTGATCTGGGTTTATAATTTGAGGTGTGATTACTGCTATTGTGATCTGGGTACAGTTGACAGAGAAGTGCTTATTTTGATTCAGTCTTGACTGGTGAAATGGTGATTGTTTGATGTAGAAATTCTTGATGTTTGATTAATGTTATTGGTGGATCCAGTCTAAAAATTTATGAAACATAGTCCCTGAAAGAAAGAGAAGGTTGTAGCCTTCAGCAGGTAGCAGCCTGCGTACTAGTATCTCAACTAGTACAAGAACTAAGGGGGTTGTAGCTCCCTTCTAGGAGAAGCTGGAAAATGAGAGAGGGTTGTAGCTCTCTATAGGTAGCAGCCTGTGTACTGGTAAAGGACTTCACCAGTACAAAATCATTGTAAAAAGAAGTTACTAATTAAAAGAAGATAGAAACGAATTACAGCAGGTGGTTTTCACCCACATTGGGTTTCCACCTTATATCTTGTGTTCTTATGTGTGGTTGTCTTCTGATATATTTTATTGTTCCTGGCAACTATTTATATGGTTCTGGTGCATAACTTAATGATCAACATCTATAGAATAAAGTAAATTATAAATCTGCATTGTATACGCGGGTTTCCTTATCTGTAGTTGCATATATACGCGGGTTCATCTAACTGAAGTAGCGTATATGTTATGAGTTTGAAAAAGTAAATAATTGACTAGATAATACTGATTCACCCCCCCCCTCTCAGTATTATTTCCAACAGTTTGTCCGGGAGGGACTGCATCTTTGGGCCCTAGTGTCAAGATGGTGTAGGCCACTGCATTAAGTGTTTTCAATAGTTATGATGTACCTAAGAGGTGACGTTGCTACCATACAAGGAAAATTCCCTCATGCAGTAGTGGCTCCAATAGATTTTCCGTTGTGGGAACTCTCATTCAAAAAGGACTCCTATCAGTATGACATAAAATCATGCATGATGATAATGAGCATCCCGCCAACATGGCATAATTGGAATCTCAATGCAAACATACATGGCGACACATGAGTATCCCATTAACATAACCACAAAGGGATCTCAAAACAAAGCATGACGAATCATGACAACAGGTACATCCCACAAATTATTCCAAGTCACATCAAGCAGGAATCATGAAACAAGTAAGAAACAAGATCCCACATCAAACATCAAACAAGGATCTATGTAGCACAATGCATCTCATAGCAAAAATAAGTACATGAACATACTGCATATACCTCACATCCTAGGGCCATCTGAAGAAAAGGATGTCAAACTGTTGAAGCTAGTCGTACCATCAATCTCGCAGCATCGAATCTCATGGAAATGGTTGCTCGCACATGAATGCTAACACTTGCACTCCACTTTGAAAAGTGGAAGAAAAAATGAAATGATCAGATGGAAAATTTGATTGCACCATCATATTTGTGGCATCGAATAGTGTAAAAATGACAATCAAATTTCTGAATTTTGAAAAAGTGAAAATCTAGAGCTACAAGAATCTTTTAGATTCCCCCTAGATTCCTCAAAGATTCCCTCCTCCCGGTCCTCTGAAAATCTGCTTCTCTAGTTAGGAAACTGACTGTGCCATCAGGTTCATGTCACTGAGAGGTGTAAGATCGACATAAAATTTTTCCAATTTGGACACTGCAAAAATCTCACCCTCCTGAGAATTCCACCCAATCATGGTTCCCCCTATGTTATTCCCAAGTTCATGGTTCCACCCTACAATAAAAATTAATTAAAAAATTCATGTGTGAGTTTCTATGTCACGCCTTGGCCCACCATGCATTGAGAAAATGATGGCTTTATATAAATTTTTGGTGGGAAAATATTTCAATGAGGTTAGTTGGGCAGATTGGTAAGGATCCTGAATTATAAGGAGGAGGTCGGGTGGTCAAACCCAGACCCCTCCATATTAAAACATTTTGTTTTGTTTTAAAAATACTGCATGTATATTTTTCTTAAGGCGTTAGGTCCATATTGGGTTTCCCACCCCTTAACTCCCATAGATACGTTGGATGGCATTGTATTAAGTGGGGGTGTATGGCGCATTTAATTGAGTTGTACATGGGGCCACCCGGTGGGTGTCGGCACATGTGGGCCAGGCGGGTTCAATCCCTGCCAGCCCCGCATTAATAAATGCGTACATTGTATGTGGTTTGGGGGTGTGGGATGGGTCCACCGGAGTAGGCCCCCTCACCCCATATTTAAATGGTTAATGTATTATAGTTGGAGGGTTTGGGTGGACTGACGGGGTCATGTGCCGTCAATCCTTTTTTTAACATAATTTTTTTGTTATATGTGTGCGGTTGGGAAGGGAGGTGGCAGGGGTCATGGCCCGCCATCTCATATTATATTTATATTTATATTTTTATTAGAATAGGGCCATTTTTTTAATTTTCTCTAACATAAGGGTTATTAGACAAATTAAAGAAGCAACAATTTTTCTTGCTTTCAGGAGCTAGGTTTCATGCTCGGGGTTGGTCAAATTGTAGGACACTTAAACCTAGCCCTTGATCGAACTTTGACCAGAAATTTGACTGGTTCATTCTCCCTCATACGATCTCAGATTGATGTACAGTTCGCACCGTTGTGATCAGGATGACAAGATCTATGCTCTAGTCCTGGTTTGAAAGAATTCTAATCACTTTGATTTTTGAGCTTCCATCAACCCACTTTGTCACGTGTGTGTCTCTGGAGCCACTTGGATCAATCCTCCCAACTAAGGAGCTTTTGGTCCTCCAAGAGCATGAAAAATAATCTGCAACTTCTTTATACCTTGTCTGCATCACAAGCGTTTTCAAAAGGTCCCACTTCCATCTCCTTCACCTTTGTTCTTTAGCACCTTAAGCGATGAGCCAACACCTACAACCTCTGCAACCTGTAGTACATTGTTTTGAAAATTACATGCTTGACTTACATGACCAACTAATGACCCAAGCATCCCATACTTGCCACAATTTTATATCACATACTCGGTGGTCAAGTTTACATCGAAATGGAAACAATCCCCCAACTACGAAAACAAGTCCAACATATCATTGTTGCTCCAACAAGTGATGGAAAACACATCATCACTGCAACACATGATTTACAACAATAAGGCCCAACACTATTTTTTCTTTTACAAGTGATGGAAACATGACATCACTTTCATAGTTTATCATGCAACTCAAAATAAGACCAGATACCATTGTTGCCTAACTAGTGATGGAAAACACATCATCACTTTTACATTTTAAAATGCAACAAATGATTTACAAAAGCACGACCATGACAAGCTAACATATCTAGAAACTATATTTCACTTATCAAGGTGAATGGGTCACCTCCTCGTGGTGCATTCGCTGGTCGAACAATCGTTTCATCTGGTTCATGCACTGATGCTTCATCTTTAAGGTGCTGCTCTGGATGGAACCTCCAACATGTGGCTCTTTGATGGCCACCTTTGTCGCAATGACTGCAATAGGTCTTCTTCATCCAAATCTTATTAACATGTTTCTTTACTTGTTGTTGAGAGGGTCTTTCATGCCTCCTCTTTTTGGGTGCTGTTATTCTTTTCCAACACTTGGAAAATGTATGGTTATGTAATCCATAAAAGATACATGTTTTTCGATGCCATGTTTTATGTTCATATTTAACAACATGATTATAATCAAAATGAACATTCGAAGATCAAAACTGGTTATACCTTTCCTTGCTATCTTTGGTGTAAGTATGGCGATGAGAGCTTGCCTTAGCTCCTTTCCTACAATGGGCATTTCCATGGGATGATGGGTATGTGTACCCATCATTCTCTTTCCTTGACAATTTCGACAATGTCTCAGAAAAATCTAACACCTTTGAGCATTCTCCTTCGGTGTATCCCAAGCCTGCAAATTGAGGTCTCTACATAACCTCCAATGGTTGAGTTATGCCTTGGTTATTAACACCAAGTTCTTTTTCCTCCTCATGCCTCATCCTGGTAAGGAGCCTCATGTTTGTCCCTGTAATTAGTATCTCCACATCTCCAATAGAAAAAATATTATGTGAAGATGAAACTGAAAGGAAATCAAAATCTTTTACCTCCTCTATTGATTTGGAAAGAACTGATGAGGGCTTCTCATGCTCTGTTGTTGGCGGTTCACTAGCTGTCTCAGCGCATTCCCCAATGTCCTTTCCGACATATCCAAGTCTTGCCTGATGGGGTAATTCCTCTACTTTGATGGGGTTAACAATGCCTTGGCCATTAACGCCCATGCCTTTTCCTTCATAACCCATTTTCTTCAATAGTTTGGAGCCAATTCTTGTGGTATGATTTTCAAAAATAGAAAAATCATCATCAAGGCACATACATGAATTTAGAGAATTACTTTTTACCTCACATGGGTCAAGCTATAGCTTTTCCAAGGCCTTGTCCTTAGCTTGCAGCTGTCATAGCAAACTATTTTTCTCCTCTTTCTCTTCAAGTAGAAGCATCTTCAATTCAGCATTATCTATTTGAAGACTTTGGTTGTTGTGCTTCAGTTCTTCCAGGGCCTCTTTTGTGGCTTGCAACTGAAGCTGCAATCACTCCTTTTCCTCTTTCTCCTTTTGTAGAGTTTCATACATTATTTCCACTCTTTTGGAAATTTTGAGCATGGTCTCTTACATCGCTCTTTTATCCTCTGTCTCTGCACATTCCATTGTTCACGCTTGCAATTCACATCCATGCAAAGACTACTCTAATACCAAACTTGATCTGAGTTGACTCAACTCTTGGATTTAACCAAGATCTTTTACCTTTGTGATGTTGTTAGAATTGCAGTCAAAATAGCATAAGTGAACATATATGCATGATGTAACGAAAAAGGAAAATGACAAGACTCAACAACATAATACACAAGATGGTCTCAAACAAGCACCCTGAGATCAGTACACTCTGATCGACAGTTATATCATTGGATTGGGCTTCACCATAAGTGAAGAGGATGCAAACCTATATCATATTTTGGTATAATGTAAAATTATTATCATTATTGTATATGTTGATGATTTAATATTGACAAGTGATGAGAAGTTTCTCAGCTCTTGCAAGGAGGACATTGCAAGGGAATTTGAGATGAAAGACATGGATCTCGTGCACTACTTCCTCGGGAAGGGAGTATGGCAAGGTGATGGGGAATTATTTGTGTCTCAAGGAAAGTATTCCACCAAGATACTACATATATTTCGAATGGATAGTTGTAGACCCATGGAGACACATCTAGCGACCAACTGGAGGAAAGAGCATGCCACTTCACGTGAAGAGGTTGATGCTACCATTTACAGATAACTAGTGGGTTCACTAATGTATCTTGTGAACACATGACCAAATATGTGCTATGCAGTCTACCAACTGAGCCAAGCTATGGTTAGCCTAACCAAATTTTATTGAAAGGTAGATAAGCATCTTTTATGATATTTCATAGGCACTACCCAATATGGATTATGGTACAAACGAAAAGAACGAGTGAATTCGTATTACTTCAGAGATGTAAATTGGGAAAGGAGTCCATCTAACCCAAAGAGTACATTAGGTGGAATTTTTAGTGTTGGGTACACAATAATTTCTTGGTACACCATGAAGCAAAGGTCTATGGCACTCAACTCAGTAGAAGGTGAATACATGGTTGCAATTCAAGCAACATTTTGAGGGTATTTGGCTGAGAAATATACTGATAGGATTGTTTGGTTAAGAGATGGATCCAACTATGATCTATTGTGATAATTAGAGTTGGATTAAGCTCTTTGAGAATTCAATATTTCACGATCGATCCAAGCATATAGATATTTGGTATTCGTTATACAAAATTAATATGAGAGGGGGGGGGGGGGTGCGAGGCGGATTAGTATTATGAGAATATTATAAAATTTATGCAGTTAAAAACATTCAACAAATATAAAAATATCAAGCACATGACAAACATAAGCAATAATCACATATAAACACTTGGATTTTAGGTGGAAAAACCCCCCTCCAGGGAAAAAAACCACTGAACTAATTTTTTCTTCTTCTTATTATATATTGCTTAAAAAGTATTCTCATTTACAATACATTAGCTAGCCACCAATAGCAATGGAGCACCCACTCCTTGATTGAAATGAGAAATGTTGGCTATAACTATCTTGGAGAACCCACTGCTACAATAGACAATCAACATGCACTTACCTTGAAGTCCCCACTCCAAGTACAAATAATTATGCTACAAGAAAATATGATTTAGATTTGAAAAAATTGCTACATAAAACATACTAGAAATAAATAAGCACATTCATGTAGCCACAATCCCCTCTCCAAATGAGAGAAAAAATATCTCCACACACACTCTCCAAAATAATCTTCAATCTCTACACACAACTCTGAAATAATACTAAAAAATAAATTCTAAAGTACACGCTGCAATGCTAAAACTATGAACTCACTTCTACGATCACTAGTTTGTGCACTTTATCTATATGCACATTCACACTCTCAGACTCCTAGATAACCCAAAAATTGAGCAACTTTCCTTCCTATATTTGTAAAATATGGATATGGTTAAGACAATAAATTCTTTAGATGATGGAGCCCACCCAAAAAAATTTCACATGCTTCGTATTTGATTTGAGATACACATATTGACCAAATCAATCCACTTACACCACAAAATTTTGATATTTTCAAATTCAATCATCTTCTAGAGGTTCCTCAAGATTTTCAGACCTTTACCTCAAAAATCCTCAAAAGCACTATTGGAAATACCAAAAAAATAGTCGACAAGCATGAGGAATACGGGGAAAAAACCCTCCAGGTGGCATACACTCTTTTCCTTCACAAGAATAGCATATGTACAATAGTTTCCTTCACCAAAAAAACGTATACATTCCAAAATTGAGATTTCTAAAGAATTTTGTAGCCATGCTTCAAGAGAACACTTTGTGCACTGTGATAACCTTGTCCATGACTCTATAACATCATGAACCTCACCAAAATCCTTTAAAAATGTACTTATGACTTAGTACAAAACATCAACAAGATCTCTATCAACCTTGTAGCTTAACTTCAGATGAGATCTTGATACATCATAACACCTCTTCTACAAACTTTCTGAATTGTGACAACACTTTACATCAACATGACAACCCTCAACAAGACTCAAAATGATACATAAGGACTCATGAGTACATGACCTACAATAAGTGACATCAATGGCAACAAGACCATTCCAAACGTATAATAATTTATGGAACTGTGTGCTAAGGAGCATAATGTTGCTACAACACATTCTGACAGAAGAACAAGATGCTAATACCTTGACAAAGGAATTGTCAAGAGGAAAGTTCAAATTCCACAGGTACAGGATAGTTGTGGTTGATAATCCCTTTCTTGCTAAGAGTGAGTGTTGAGAAGTGTAGCAAGAAAGGCTCAATTTGACTTAACCTTGGTCAAATTGAGAAAATTTGAAATTTCCACATCAATAGAAAGCTTGGAGACAGTTAAATGAGGTGACATGTTTCTTGTCACTTAGTTATCTTAATAAATTCAAGTTAGTGGGATTTTAGTTCAGTTTCCATGTGTTGATTTCTAATTTGTAGCATCTAAATTCAATTATTTCTAGTTGTACTCAGTTAAACTAGTTCTAATAGTTAATAGAACTAGATGGTGGTCAGTTGTGCAATGGGACAACAATCTAACTTAGATATTTTCCAATTGACTGATAAATAAACTGAAAATATCTCATCCATGCAAGGAATTTGAATTTCTTGGCTATGGTGGATATTCTAAGGAAGTGTAACATCAGTTATAGACTAGCCTTACATGTATAGGTGTTGCATGAAATCAATGATTAATCCTTGGTAGTTGCACAATCATTTTGGAGGAAATTCATAAAGAATAGGGGCGAATTTCCTCAGGATTTGCAAAAGGAAATAGGAGTTCAAGTGGGGGCAGAAATTGACTAAGTCTGGGTCAGATATTCTCCTTGAGTAGAGAGAATAATTATTCTTTTGTAGCTTGAACTCAGAGCTAAAGCTAGCAATTGTAATATATTCTCTATTCACCTGATTAATGTAAGTAGGATTACAAGGTTTTTACCAGTTGGTTTACCCTAGATATATATGTGTACTTGTGTATGTGATTGATGTGTGTTTACAGATGTTGTTCTAAAAGGTGAATTAATTTCTGCAAATTAGTAGAGTAGAATTATGTCTCTTGATTTAGATTAAATTTCTTGGGAAGTTGCAATTCTATCGCCAGATTTCTACAATATGAGTTTTATTTGTTAATACCCAATGCACACCATCTTCATATTTATGCCATCGAGCCTCTATTGTCTCTATGAATCCATGCACACTGCTTCTTTGTGTTATTACTTGATGCTAATAATATGCTTAAGAAACTCTTAATGTCCAATACACACTGGCTAAAATTGTCATCAATACATAACTTGGATATAAAAAATTGACCTTGCCAAACAGGATAAATCAACCACTAACAAAGAAAGCATTATTTTCATATAGATCAATTCACTTTGAACCATGATGATATCAACTACCACTCACTATGAAAAGATAAACTCCATATTCATTAACTCAATGCATTAACGCTTCACTTGAAGGCCAAATCAAAAGCACCAAGAGCATGAAATACCAAAAATATACTCTAAACAATCATCCCAATCCATCCCTTTTGAACAAATCATTATGACTGTTATGTACTAGGCCAACCACATTAAGCACGTTCATTTTCATGGTAAATTTCACAGTGGTTGGGCCCTTGATTTTATTTAAGCTACTACAAGAAAGTGCTACTTGAACTAAATGTGTAGATTGCAACATAGTGCACTAGCATACAATGAGTAGAGCACAAGACTACTCTAGTGTCACTGACGATTAGAATATCATGTCATTGCTCTAAACCATTGAAGATCCAAAATTTCTTTGAACCATCTCTTCCACTTGCTTCAAGCCTTCTTCACTCACTTATAAACACATGTACAACCTTTGCATACCTCGGGAACATATCAATAAGCCTTTGATCATCATCAAAAGTTCACAATCCATCATGCAAGTACATTATCAATGGTTGACATCATTTCCAAGCTTACTAATTGGCTCGATGGTAACATCAATGGAAATAGAATGCTTCGAATATTATCCCCCTTTGGCATTGATGGCAACCTTCAACCACTCCACTAACTGATCTTCATCACTGCTAACTAGATGTCTCATTCTTATTCTGGTGGTTGTGCCACTCTCCCTCTTTGAGATCAATGGTAAAAGGTGGTCCAAACTTCATTGAATACACCATACTGACACCACTGACAAGGATGATTCCAATTGATTTGCGGATGAAAACATGAGTAACTACCAACACTCCCAGAAAATAGATAATGGAAACCAAGTAAAATGTTGCCTCTTGCAACCAACATGCCAACGCCATGTGATTATTTCTATTGAACATACTCCCCCTGAACATGTGCTAGGGGTTGCAAACATATTTTTCTTACCATTGTTAAAATAATTTGTTGCTTCCTTTCCCTCCTTGACACATGTGTTATATGGAATTTGTATCTACGGATAAACACATTTTCCCTAAGTGGATAGCTACACTTAGAACAACAAAAAGAAATTGGTTTAACCTTTTCCTATAATAGATAGATGAGATGAAGGAACTTACTTGTTATATTTTGCTTCCTTGATCTCCTTTGAATTGCTCCCATCGCTCCCACTTGAATTGAATCTGCTCAATTGGTACCTGTCAACAGAAACAAAAAAACGACAACAATCAAAGCATACATGATCTATATACTATAAACCAATGGAATCAACAACATTGAAACACATAATCATCATAGATATGGACAAAAATATGATAAAAGGAACAAACAACTTTATTAATGTAGAAGGAAGAGTTACACCCAATGCGGTTTGATCCCGTGTCACTCATCCAACTTCAATCCAACCCTTGTCACACCAAAAGCACACCAATCCAGCAACATAACATTACTTGACTTGAACTCAAATCTCAAACCAACATTATTTCTCTACAATCTTCCAATTCTACCCCTTGATCACTATGATAAGTGATCAATTTATAGGGAAATGGAGGTGGTTTTGTCATAAATTGGGCATTGAATGGTTTTCCAAAATTGGAGTTAGTTTCCATGGAGCAAAGGATGAGAGGATAAGAGGTTAATTGATCCAAATCCTATCCAAATTCGAGCTCATAAGATGGGATAAGAGCTGGCATCCTTCTAGAATGATCTATAATCAAGGAATATTCCCAGAACCCTATGCAAATTTTTCTCATTCTCGTCCATCGTAGGTGTAAGCGGGCCTAAGTGCACTGAATTGTAGGCTTGAATGGGCCTACCTTATATGAAATGCAATTACCCCTAAACAAGGCTATGCTGGTGTCCCAAGGAGGCATTTCAGCAAGGGTTTAGGCTAGGAAACTTTCATGGATGGAAGCATTCAATGTGATGACTTGTCTAGGGAATGTGGAAACTGAATTAGAGTTTGATGAGCCCTAATTATATTGTTTTGAATGTCAAGAGTGATGTACCCAAATAGACCTGTAACAATTACCCCCTAAAGCATGAAGTCAAAAATTATAATGTTGAGTGATATGCTTTATGATGTGATGAGGAGGATCTGAAGCGGACAGTGACATGCATCAATTACAATACATAGTATCATGATATCTTTGAATTTTTCATGAATTGCTGAGGGAGGGCATACCCATGCTCAACATATAAACTTTTCATTACATGTACATAATCAAATAGTCATCTACAGATATAGACCCATGATAGGATGACCATCGGTGTAAATCCATCGTACAGATGATTTAATACTCTCCTGGAATCGCAGCTCGGATGGATGAAACTAGATATGGGGTCTTCTATCTCGTCCAATCATTTGCTCAAGTACGAGTCTAACCATGAAAATATGTGATTTGAATTCGAACATGGGAAGACACCGTCTGATTACCAGCCAATGATGTAAGTTGTTAACAGACACGAGAGAAATCACCGATATTGATAATGATCCTCAAGGTACTACAGTACATTCTGCATGGTGTGAATAGATGTTTTGATGTTGAACACCATACAAAGTCTTTTAGTTGAAGGCCTATGATGTGAACCTCTCGCCGGAAGCGAGAAACTTGCCATTGATGTATGCAAGCCTCAAGGTACTAGAAGGGTGTTTCTATGTCAACTTTTTGGATAATGTGTTGATGTCGACAAGAAGTGACTCATAGTAGGAAGGCCTCGATGTATCCCCCATCAACGACACAAAATGAGTGTAATGATTTTGAAGACAAAATGTGACTGATGACACAATGTTCAGGAACGGTGGTCATGAAAATGAAGGTTTATGAGTATTGCAAAGGATGAAGTTTATTGAGTTAATTCTCTTGAACGTGTCAGTGACACTGAATGAATTGGAAACATTGACCCAAAACCAAAGTTATGGATGGTATGATATACCATAGATATGATAACCATCAACCATATAACATAACCCAAATAGTCACAGAGATGAAGTGAAAGTGTCATGTTCAAGAGCGACCTGCTACCATAAAGTGGTTTACCCCTTTTCCCATTTTCTCCAGTCATTGCTGACCAGTACCTCTTTATTTTTTTAGACAAGCTCGAGGAGGATAACAGTCTAGTGAAGGTGAAACTCGGTCTTGCCATGATGGACAAGTTTGTCTGTATTTGATGTTTTAACGAGTTTAACAACAATGAGAACTCAATCCTTTTCATGTTTAGAGATTTTGAAAAGGGACAAAAAGAAAAACTCCACAAGTTCTTTTTCATAAATTTGTCTCTCATGTCCAAAAAAGCATAAAATAATACAAGAGATAACCTATTGACCATGTTCGATCAACATATTCCTTTTTCATCAGTAATCTATCTTAGTTCAGAAAAGGGTTAAACTTATATTGAGTAGATGTCATTTCCAATCTGTTAACGAGTTGAAAAGGACAATCACTCGACAATCTTTTCATATTTTGAGAGTCTAAAAAGGGCTTAAAGGGGGTTCCTTTTTTAATGTTTAATAGATCTCAAAAAAGAGATAAAAGTGTGGTCTGTGGTCAAAAGTACAATTTATGATCATGCACGTCAAATTTACTATGTCAGCTATAAACCTGCTCAAAGAACCACCAAACAGATTAAAAATATCTGTTTCATTGGCAAAAGTAGGTAAAAACTATATTTTATTCATTTAATGAACATGAAATAATCATAAAACAAGAATTTACCAAGTCATTTTCACCATTTGACATTTACCATTCAGTTTTGTGCTCTGAACCAGGTTTTACCTCGAACTTCAACAGCTGATTGCGGGAGCTTCTGTGGATCATTCCTAGTGTCATCAGGACCAAGTAGGAGATCTAACGCTTCTCTTTCATTTAAGGTCATTCTTTTTCAGTTTCACACAATTTTTTTAGGGTTTTGGGGTCCCTAGGGAAAATACACCTCGCCCTAGGATCAATGCATCCTTACACATCAAAAATTGCACTGCAGTGCACCAAAGAAAAAGGGGACCTACTTTGCAATGCACTATCTCAATACCAGGGGTGTGCTGGGCGCAATTTAGAAATTTGTTTCTCCATTTTTACCCAAAATCTCTTTAATTTTTTGCATGAAATGGATCCTAACTAAGCATATGGTTTGATTTTAGACTTTGATCAGATCAAAATGGCTATTACATGGCGTGAAAGAGAACATGAAGAATAGGATATGGTTACTCTAAATGATCCAGGTATTATTGAGGCCCTTTCAGATTGTGTGTTACTCAAATACTTATGGTTGTTTAGGATGAGGCAAAAATTAGAATTATTGCAGTTCGTATTTCATTCATTGGATCCAATGGATCAGACTTTTGACATAGGGGACAAAGTGATCCCTATATTGATTGATGACATTTACTTTCTCACAGGGTTGTCGAGACGTGGTTTCCCCATTTCTCTTTCAGGTTCTGCTTGTGGGGGTGAATCAGTGAGGGATTACATTTGACATTTCTGTCAGCCAGGTATACAACCTAGCAAACATGGAAAGATAAGAATCAAATAAGTTCGTGATATGCCCTTGCGAACAATCCTTTTCACTATCGCAAAGTTTGCAGGTAGTGTGACACTTCATATGGTGAATAGATCATACATGTAGTATGTACTCCAGTGTCTTGAGCCAATGTGTTCAACTAGTGTGAGTCCATACTTTGTTCAATGAAAGAGTAGCTGACTAAAGTAAAGTGTGGTAAGATGAATAATTTCAGCTATGGATCGATCTTAATTGCTTTTACTTTAGAGAGAATTCCATTGATGCAACCTCAGCATGTGACATTGAGTTTAACTGGTCCTAGAGATCCACAGATGCAGAGATGGGTAGAGTTGATGGCTAGACATGTTGGTCAGCCATCAGTCACATTTTCTACTACATTGTTCAGTTGGCTCCATCAAAAACATATTTTTATCGAGGATCATCCATATGTAAGGATGGATTTTCATGGAGATCTAGATTTGAGATTATGAGTGGGTGCTCAATGGGGTGCTATAGGTAAATTGTTCTAACCAAGTGTTTTTTTTCTTTTTTTCTTTTTTGTGTTTCTACATGTTTTTTGTGTTTTTGATGTTTCCAAGACTAAAATGAAAATTTTCTCATGCATATAGATGTTGGCATTGTTCGACCAATGGGTCATCAATAGGAGGAGGGTGAACCAGTGCAGAGAAATGTTGGAAGAGCAGTTCTCTAGGATTTGGATTTGACTAAGACACTGGCAGAGCTGTAGGATCATATGGAGGGGTTAACCCTCAGTATTCCAGATGTTTGGATTGAGGATTTACCGATGAGGCTGCAACGCCATACTATTGGTGTACCTAGATGTTGGATGAGGCTATTGCACATGATAGATCAAGCTATGACCTATTATCATGAGCATCATTAGGTCTACTTAGGATGATTTATTGTATGCATTTTGAGTTTTGAGGTTAGATGACCAACATGTCTTGGACACAAATTTTGTAAAAAATTTGAAAATCTATCTATTTTACTTTCAATGTTTTAATATGGTTATGTGTGATCTTATTCAACTATTGATGTGAATTGAAAATTTACTTTTTACAAGTGTTGTGAATGTCTGTTTAACACATAGTTTGCTAAAGAATCAATCAATGTGTTAAAATTCCTAGAAATGTGTTGATATTCAATGTAATCAAAATGTCTTTCGAAAAGACAAACTCTAAGGAACATACGATAAATAGTTGTTTTTCAGATAGTGTAAACATTTGTAAGTTGCAGTACGACAAGTTGTGAGTCTAGCCTAATGATGATTTGGTGAATGCCAAATGGCATCATAGAGGAGTTCAATCAATGCATTATACTAATCGATATTGTTCATAGAAAGACTAATACAAATCCCTTGAAAACTCACTAATTCGCCACTTGGAGTGAATATGGCTTATGTTGCAGAAGATAGGTTCTATGTACTATGACTAGCACCATCGACATAACCAAAAAATGGTTCCAACGACTTTGACATCTGCAACAAATGCAAAGCGGATTACTTAACCACATAAAAATCTAAAAGTCACATTGTGACACACACACGCAATCAAAGCATATATACAGTGTTTTTTTGCTACGCATAATCAAGCATAGTAATGTTTAAGATACAACCCATTTTGAGGCTACGAGAATGGACTTCCATCATTATCAACTAACTCGTAAGCGCCTTTTGCCAAAACATGCTTGACAATATAGGGGCCCATCCATAATGGTTCAAATTTCCTTGCTCCTAATTTATCAGCTTCCTGATCATAAAGCAAGACCAGGTCTCCTTTTGAGAAAATGCGAGGCTTGAAATTTCGGTCGTATTATGCCTTAATTCGTTTCTTAAGTGCTTCGTTGGTCAATAAGGCTTCATGACATGTTTCATCTAGATCAATGAGTTCTAAGAAATGTGCTTCCTCATCAGAAGTGTCAGGTAAAAGGTCAATTGTGAGTTTTAATGATGAAATTTCACATTGTATGGGCAAGATTGCCTCTAGACCATACACCAATTGAAAAGGTGTGAATCTAGTTGTGTTTCTTACTGACGTTTGGTAAGCCCACAAAGTTGAGTATAGGATCAAATGCCAATTTTGTTTGTGAACTCCTATCATTCCTTGAAGCATTTGGATGAGGATTTTGTTGATAGCTTCAACTTGTCCATTAGCTTGCAAATAATAAGGAGTAGAACTATCCTGTGAAAGTCCTAACTTGGCAGTTAATTCAGTCATCATATGGTTATGAAAATGTGAACCATGATCTGTAACTATAGCTTGTGGTACACCAAACTATGCAACCACATGGTTGAAGAAAAAAAGAGCAGTCGTCTCACCACTGTTGTTTAATGTATGCATCGCCTTGGCCCATTTCGTAAAATAGTCCACGATGACAATAATATACCCATGCCCCCCAGCCAAGTGAGGGTTACATGTCATGAAATCAATGCCCCATTTTGCAAATGGTCCAACAATGATGATAGGATGCAGTGATGCAGGTGGTAATCGAGTTTGACAGTCAAAAATCTACCATGCATGACAACTTCTGACAACAATAATGTAATCATTAAATATGGTTGGCCAGAAGTAACTAGCATGAAGAATCTTTTGTGTGGTAGCATAACCAGATAAATGTCCACCACAAGCACTAGAATGGTAATCATTCAGAGCTTTCTCAGCTTCCTCATGTGTGAGGCACCTTCGTAAAATCGTATCGATATCGTGACGGTAGAGGGTGTCACCAATGATCAGATAATCTTTGGCTTGATATCGAATACGTCGATGTTGTCAGTGAGAGGTATCGAGCTGGAAAGTTTGGGTTTGGAGATAGATTATTATATCTCGATACCAAGTGTTAGATGAAAAAATTAGAAACAGAGACTCATCTGGAATTGATGGTTCTGTTTTTGAGTCAATGTCGGTAGAGGGAAGATTGCAAAGAAGCATGGCAAAAACTAGAGATTTCTTTGACTTGGATTTGAGGAATTCCAAATCAAATACTTGCAAAATGACAATCCATTTTGAATATTTGCCCCCCAACAAATGATGTGAAAAGATGTATCTCATAGGGTTGCAATGTGAAATGACTGTAGTCTTTCATAGCAAGATATCATCGCGAAATCTATGTACAACTTGAATGGTAGACAAAGCTATCTTTTTTATGTAAGAGTACTTAACTTTCGTATCATTGAGATTGTGAATCAAATAATAGATTGGATGTTCAATCCCATCTTCCTCTTGGAATAAAACCATAGCAATGGTTGTATCTGCAGTGGCAAGATATAGGAAATATTCGTTTTGATAATTAGGGGCATACATTAATGATGCTCAGATCAGGGTATCTTTGAGAGCATCAAAGGAAGCTTATGCAACCTGGTCTCAATGGAAATGAATTCCTTTTTTCAAAAAATGAGTAAATCCTTTAGCCATTTCGGCATAGTTGGGAATGAATCTCCTTAGAAAGTTAGCCTTCGCTTGGAGTCTTTGTCACTATTTGAACAAAGAGCATAGAGCACATTTAATGCAACTTTCCCTATACTATTCCTACAAGAACACACAAACTTATAAATGCACGATGCATGTTTTTATTTTCTTTCCTTTAATGGTTATATGAAGAAAATGAAACTAAATGCACAAATGATCAATCAATTTTTTTCACAAGAAACAAAGACTTTACGACAGTTTCTTTTTCAAAGAAATTAAGACTTTATGACACTTCCTTTTTAGAAAAGACTAATCGACATAAGCGAACTTTGACAAGGAATTTATAATGATAAATAAATTCCTTAAGAAACACTAAACAATGAAGGTCAAAGTAGGGCTAGGAGAGGAAACTCAAATTGATTTCAGAACCATAGAAAACATTGATCTTTTAGCAAACAACTTCAGAAGCAAATTTGGAACAAACCAAGCAAAACCTGGGTTTTTTTGGCTTGAGGAGGATTAGCGCAACCCTAAGTGGGAGATAGTGCACTTCATTGCACTATCTCTAAGCCAAGGGTGCTATGCAGCTTAATTTGTCAAGACCAACATTGAGCTAGTGCCAGAGAGCCCAATCAAGAGACATCTAATCACAATTTTTTGACCAAAAACACTTCAAAATGACTGAAATAAGATCAATGAAGTCAAGCAAAGTCTACTAGGATGTAATATGATGAGGGTAAACTATGACAAACGATGGTTTTTCCCTTGTGGAGTCGCAAATTTGTTATATGGAATTTGTATCTATGGATAAACACATTTTCCCTAAGTCAGTAGCTACACTTAGAACAACAGAAAGAAAGTTATTTAACCTTTTTCTATAATAGATATATGAGATGAAGGAACCTACTACTGATCTTTCACTTTATTGATCTCCTTTGAATTGCTCCCATCGCTCCCACTTGAACTGAATCCGCTCAATTGGTACCTGTAAACAGAAATAGAAAATGACAATGATCAAAGCACACATGATCTATCTACTATAAACCAATGGAATCAACAACATTGAAACACATAATCATCATAGATATGAACAAGAATATGAGAAAAGGAACAAACAACTTTATTAATGTAGAAGAAAGAGTTACACCCAATGCGGCTCGATCTCGTGTCACTCATCCAACTTAAGTCCAATCCTCATCACACCAAAATCACACCAATCCAATGACATAACATTACTTGACATAAACTCAAATCTCAAACCAACAGTATTTCTCTACAATCTTCCAATTCTACCCCCTGAACACTATGATGAGTGATCAATTTATAGGGAAATGCAGGTGGTTTTGTTAGAAATTGGGCATTGAATGGTTTTCCAAAATTGGAGTTAGTTTCCATGGAGCAAGGGATGAGAGGATAGGAGGTTAATTAATCCATAGCCTATCTATATTTGAGCTCATAAGATGGGATAAGAGCTGGGATCATTATAGAATGATCTAGAATCAAGGCATATTCCCAGAAACTTATGCAAATTTTGCTCATTCTCGCCCAACGTAGGTGTAAGTGGGCCTAAGTGCACTGAAGTGTAGGCTTGAATGCACTTACCTGATATGCAGCAAAAATTACCCCTAACCAAGGCTACACTGGTGTCCCAAGTAGGCATTTCAGCAAGGTTTTAGGCTAGGAAACTTTCATGGATAGAAGCATTCAATGTGATGACTTGTCGAGGGCATGTAGCAATTGAATTAGGGTTTGATGAGCCCTAATTGTACTGACTTGAATGTCAAGAGCGACATGCACAAATAGACTTGTAACAACATGTAAGAGGCTACTAAGCTAGACAAAGACCTCAAGCTCAAATGATATACAATGTAATAGTACAGGGGTTTCGTAATGAAGTACAAGGTGGTACAACGATACCAAAAGACAATTCACCGCTATAATAAATCCGATTTAAATGCATTCCTAGACCAAGTGACTCTTCCTTGTATGCAAGCCTAGACAAATGACTCGACTCCTACATGGCTTAACTAAAGAGTAGTCAAGTCCATGTCAATCATATACAAGTGCACATAGAGATTACACCAATGACTTCAAGAGAACATACATGGTTGGTACTAGTGACTTATTACAACAAATGACTCTCTCACTTATATATGCCCAAGACATATCACTCAACTGACCAACCCACTGGTAAAACAACAAGGTATAGGGCCGCTATAATATTACATGCATAAGTGCTTATAAGGAAAAAAATATATGTCCACTACTATGCATGTCAAGTACCAATGAATGAACATCAATTACTGATCGAGGAGGATTCCGTTGATTCAATTGCATAGGTGTTCAAGTGTCGTCGTCTGTGTTTAGAGCCATTGTTAATTCAGTTCGGTGTCATCAACTTTGACAGTGTTGTGTTGGAAATAATACTAAGAGGGGGGGTAGTGAATTAGTATTAGTCAAGTCAATAATATTTTTATTTTCATACTCAAATTCATATATGCTCCATCAATGAAGATAACCCGCATGTACATACAACTGTATTTAAGGAAACAAGCGTATATCCGACAAACTAATGATTCAGTTAATTCATCATATGTTGATCTTTAATCTATGCATCAATACTTTATTAAACATTAAACAGTAACCATATTCATTTAATAATAGAGTGAACCATCACACATAAGAAACACACATGAACACAAAGATTTCAGGTGGAAACCCAATGTGGGTGAAAACCACCTGCTGTTTTCATCTCTCTCTTCTTTTAATAATAAGAAAATATGTTTGCAACATTGTAATGGTGCAGACTCATACCAGTACGCAGGCTCTTACCTGTAGAAGGCTACAACCTTCTCTCGATCTCCAGCTTCTACTGGAAGGGAGCTACAAACCCCTAGCTCTTGTACTATCCAATATGTTTACTAGCACGTAGGTGCTGACCTATAGAAGGCTACAACCTTCTCTCTTCCTCCAAGGATCACGTTTCATAAATTTTTAGACTGGATACTCCTGGAACACAACACCAAAATCTGAAGGCCACATTTCATCCAATTTTCATACTGGACCCATTATCAACATTGAAGCTCAAAATCAATCACCACTGTTCTACAACCATAAAATACTTCTGCATTAACCAATCAATGAAACTCAATTATAAAACTCTAAATCACCCACAATTGAATCAATCATTGACAACCTCTGAACCTCCAACACAACTGAATCAACCATTCATTCAACATAGACATCATTGTAACCAGTACACAGATTTGTACCCAGAACACTGCATCATCATTCAGAACCAGTTGTAACCTCAAATCCATGCATCCGAGTGTATACACAACTTGGAAGAGCCAAACCAGCATGTATACGCAACTTCATCAAAGTGAACCAGTGTATAGATATGCAAATACTTACTTATAACTTTGCTACACTTCCCAACTTCAGACATTCCCAGATCATCACATATAAAGGATAATACATGTGTTAGCAACTAGATCTAGCCCATCATATCACATAATGATAATTCATTATGATAATGATCCATTATTAGATCTCATTCATCATCACTGAAGCAAATCACAATCCATCAATCTAAACATTGTTACCAAAATGCAGCCATCAGAACATAAAGCAACACCTAGAACTCTGCAACAACAAACAGAAGCAACTGAAACATACTTCATAAGGTATATGCTACTTCCCTATGACAAAATTGCGTGTGTACATGATTTTATCAAAGCCAACTAGCATATAAATATGTAAATATTCATTCATAATTTTGCAGCTATTCCAGACTTCAGTTATACCCAGATCATAACATTTACAGAGTAATACATGCGTTAGTATTCAGATCTAGATTATACATAATCAAATCATATAACTATAGTTCATTTCAAGCCTTAAGATCCCGATCCATCATTAGATCTTATCCTCCATCAACCACTAAGTTTCCTCCTTGGTTTAGATCAAGCAGAGCATCATAAACCCATAACCTACATACTGGATCTCACACTTCATCAAATATTAAATACTTGTTCACTTGGCCTAATGATCTTCTCCTCCTTTTATAGTTCTAGGCCTTTCTCAATACCATGGACCAAAACCACTTAGGACCAATACCTTGGACCAACTACATAGGGTCAATACCATGGACCAATACCATGGATCAAAATACCATGGACCAAATACCTTGGACCAAAAACTTAGTTTTCCAAGATATATGTGCTTTTCCTTCTATGAAAGTGCGTGTGTATGCTATACGCTCCTTTTGTTTTGTTAACCTACGTGTATATGCAGCTTGGTCAAGGTGAACCTGCATACACCTCTCTTTCTTCATTCTTTGTAGTCTGAACTGTTATTCTTTGTTTTTGTCATGTTGTACTACGATCTTTCATTTGAGTGAGTTGTGCTATACTTTCTTCTTTCATCTGAGTGATTTTCCATCAAGGGCAACACCTGAATCATAATGCGAACAATATCCCCCTTTGGACTTGATGACAACACCAAGTCAACACCAAGTCACTCTCCCACTTTGACATCAAAGGCAAAGGGTGGACAAGATAATCTCCCCCTTTGATATCAAGAGAAAAGGGCTAACCAAAATGAAGAATTTCATATCTAAATAACTGAACATAAATATTGATCAGGCTCCCCCTAAGCACATGCTAAATTCTCTGATTAAACTCCCCCTTTATACATGTTGAGATGCTCTATTTCATCCATGCTCCCCCTGAGCACATGCAGAGTCTGCAAATATTTTCCAAAAGAATAACATGACTCTATAACTCAACTAAGTGACTTTGACCTTCCTATCACCAATGACTCATACATGTATCAATCTCCCAACCAAGTGGGGATGTACCAAATTTAACTCATCCTCCCAACCAAGTAGGGATATACCAATTGTTTATACATGAAAGAAATATAATTACATCATCCATCCCATGCAAAGTGGGGATAAAAATGACATCATATGACCAAAAAGGACTCATCAAAAGATAGATTATTACACCATGGGTCTTTATATGACCTTTACATTGAATGATATACATAAAATTTATAACAGAGACCAAATTTCTAAACAAGACCATGATAGTCATCAACAACTATCATACACCATGTATGATATGCACCATAAGCATCCGTCAACAACATCCAGACCAACAACCTGTATACGTCCATCATTAGTTCCCAATATATGACAGTGTAAATATCATCAACCTGTGACAAAGTATGTCGTATATAGATATCAACTCATCCTCTTGATCTCATCAAGATCAACTTGCTTCGTTTCCTTAGTAGAAAGATCCTTATCATAACCTTCCATGAATCAAATAAGCATATGTCATATCTCCAATCAATAATACAAAATCATTCACACCATATCATATGTGAAAACACCATAGTCATCACATTATGATCTTTCACATCATCATCAAGAACTACATGATGTTTCCACAAGGACCTTCAATATATCAACCATGTATCATCACTAGGGAACATCCCATATCCGATAAGCATCAACTATGATAATCAACATATGTGAGTATCAACCTATCATCATAAGATAAGAACTCATCATCATTATGTGGTTAAGTAAGCCATGTCTTCAAATAGCTATGTTTATAATAACACCATTCTCTTGGCCAACCAACAATATGAAACCTAAGTAATCATCCATGTATCCATCAAAGAGATATCAATATGTATCTAGCAAACCATGAGCTTATGGTCATTTGTCAAGATTTCATGATATCATAAATAACAACAATCCTCAACTGTGTGAGAGCCAAGATCTATAGGAATCCTGTATCATAACTGCACCATATGAACTTTATGCATCTTTGAAGGCATGATGACAACATCATAGAAGAAATGAGTGGCTCATCATCAATTAATGAAGTTGTGTACTCAAGCTTTGTACTTCTCTTTGTCCTTATGAATATCACCATGTAAGCAACATATATGAAAAAAAAATCATCAACAATCATCCATAAATTTGATCTGAATAACAACTATGTAACCCAAATCAATATAAGTATCATCTGAGATTTCATCATGGGAAACTTATAACTGTCACATAGCAAGATGTATCTATTTAAACACTTTTAGCCACATAAGCATCATCATCATTGAAAAGACTTCTAAACATAATGCCAACAATGCTTGGTTAGAAGCATAGCATGTTCTCCCCCTAAACTTGTTCACTGTCAGATCTTACCATTGCATATATCAATAATAAGTATCAAGGCGTCATCAATCAGATATACATCAAGTTATCAACAACTTGTTGGATCAAAACACTTCTAAATAATATCCACAGACTATAGTCATCTACGATAGAAAATATAACTGATAATTGTCTGAATCATATCACATTAGTTTTTCTGAGACTGTCCCACAACATTTTTCTCAAACTACGTATACGCAACTATGCAGCTTTGAACTTGCATATATATGCGACTTGTCTTCATGAAACTTGTGTATGAGATTTAGAGCATTGAAGTTTCATACTTTCGGCTTCTCTTGAGTCTATCATGTCTATAAACTATGCAATGCCACATTTTTCTGACTATACTTCCTTCTTCTTCCATATCTTTGAGTGTAATGATGTTTTCTCCTTTTGGTATGGTGCCCAATATTTTCTCCTGCATTCCTTTGCTATATGTCCAAACATTTTACATGCATAGCATCTTACATGTTTCATATTTCTTCTACAGCATTCAATGGTAGTGTGACCAAACATATTGCAAGAAAAACAATATCCTTTAAAGTACCTGCAAGCAGATGATCTTTCTGTGTGATGGTCTTGAACCATTCTACTTCCGCATCTTGCTGAAACATGTCCAAGATTATGAGATATAAAACATTCAACATTATTCATTTCAGGAAATAACCAACTATCATTTCCATGGTTAGGAGTAAAAGATTTTCTTTGAAGATTTTCTTTCCTTGGTTGTTGATGGGATTGACCTCTCATCTCCTTGTTGAGCATTTCAGATTTTGAATTAGAGTCCCTTACCTCACTTTGTGAGCTAGATTCACCTTCATCAGATTCATGAAAACCAAGACCAGTTTTGATGGAAGGGGACATTTGACTATTGAGAATATCATCCAAAATCTTAGTACTATCTTGAAATTGTAAAAGCTTATCCTTTTCTCCTAATTTACCTTTTAGGATATTTACCTCAGCCCGATATTGGTCTTCCTTTTCAAGATACCGTTTCTTCATGATTTCTTCAGCTTTTCTTCCTTCTTCCATCTATTGCCTTAATTCAAGAACTTCATTTTCTTGCTTTTCAATAGCTTGGAGTAGTTCTTCATTCTTCTTATTTTATTTTTCGAGATATTCTTTTAGAGAGAGGATCTTAGCTTCAAGATCATCATAGTAACTGGATCTATCTTTAAGTTTCTTGATTGTTGTGTTCCTTTTATTTACTTCATTTCTTAATGATGTCACTTCATCCTGCAGCTTTTGACATTGATCATCCTTTTCCTTGTACTGCTTCCTTACTTTGTTTCCTTCCTCCAGTTGAGCTTTTAGTTTGGTAGCTTCTTCTTTGCAGGCACACACCCTTTTGTCCAAAGGATATTGTTGATCTCTAATTTTGTCTATGAGCATTTTCAATTCTACCTCTATTTGATATCTTTCTTTTCACCCATAAGAGATAATTCAGTTGTTTGGTTGTCACTTTCATCATCTTCAAATGGATATAGAAATGTATCACCAGAGGATAACAAATTCATACCTGATAATTATTTTGTTTGTTTATCTTCATTTTGAGGTGATTCTGAATCTCAAGAGTTTCTTCCACATAATCCCCAATCGACTCTACACTGTCATAGTTCCTTTGAGATGTCTTCTTCTTCTTAGGTGCTTTCTTCTTTAGCTTCTTTCCCATTGTTCTACGGATCTCCCTCAAGCGATCAAGCTTCTACCAAAGGACCTGCTCTGCTACCAATTGTTGGAAATAATACTGGGGTGGGGGGGGGGGTGAATCAGTATTAGTCAAGTCAATAATATTTTTCTTTTCACACTCAAATTCATATACGCTCCTTCAATGAGGGTAACCCACATGTACATTCAACTATGTTTAAGGAAACAAGCATATATTTGGAAAACTAATGATACAGTTAATTCATCATATGTTGATCTTTAATCTATGCATCAGTACTTGATTAAACATTAAACATTAACCATATACAGTTAATAACAGAGTGAACCATCACACATAAGCAACACACATGAACACAAATATTTAAGGTGGAAACCCAATGTGGTGAAAAACACCTGTTGCTATCATCTTTGTCTTCTTTAAATAATAAGAAAATCTATTTGCAATATTGTACTTGTGCAAACTCATACCAGTATGTAGGCTTCTACCTACAGAAGGCTACAAATTTCTCTCGTTCTTGAGCTTCTACTGGAAGGGAGTTACAAGCCCCTAGCTCTTGTACTAGCTGATATGTTTACTAGCACATAGGCGCTAACCTACAGAAGGCTACAACCTTCTCTCTTCCTCCAAGGATCACGTTTCATAAATTTTCAGACTGGATACTCCTAGAACGCAACAACAAAATCTGAAGGCCACTTTTCATCCAATTTTCATACTGGACCCATTATCGACATTGAAGATCAAAATCAATCACCACTATTTTGCAACCATCAAATACTTCTGCATTAACCAATCATTGAAACTCAATCATAAAACTCTTAATCACCCACAACTAAATCAATCATTGACAACCTCTGAACCTCTGACACAACTGAATCAACCATTCATTCAACAGAGAGATCACTCTAACTAGTACACATATTTGTACCCAGAACACTGCACCATCATTCAAAACTAGATGTAACCTCAAAACCATGCATCAAAGTGTATACACAACTTGGAAGAGTCGAACCAACGTGTATACGCAACTTCATCAAAGTGAACCGGCGTATAGATCTGCAAATACTTACTTATAACTTTGCTACACTTCCCGACTTCAGACATACCCAGATCATCACATATAAAGGATAATACATGTGTTAGCAACCAGATCTAGCCCATCAGATCACATAATGATAGGTCATTATGATCCTAATCCATTAATAGATCTCATCCATCATCACTGAAGCAAATCACAACCAATCAATCTGAACACTGTTACTAGAACGCAGTCATCAGAACATAAAGAAAAACCCAGAACTCTACAACAACAAATAGAAGCAACTGAAACATACTTCATAAGGTATATGCTACTTCCCTGTGGCGAACCTGCTTGTGTATGCTCTTTTATCAAAGCCAACTAGCATATGCAATTGTAAATATTCATTCATAATTTTGCAGCTATTCCAGACTTCAGTTATACCCAAATCATAACATTTACAGACTGATACAAGCATCAGTATTCAGATCTAGATTATACATGATCAAAGCATATAAATATAGTTCATTTCAAGCCTTAAGATCTTGATCCATCATTAGATCTTATCCTCCATCAACTGCTAAGGTTCCTCCTTGGTTCAGATCAAGCAGAGCATCATAAACCCATAACCTACATACTGGATCTCACACTTCATCAAATATTCAATACTTGTTCACTTGGCCTAATGATCTTCTCCTCCTTTTATAGTTCTAGGCCTTTCTCAATACCGTGGACCAAAACCACTTAGGAACAATACCTTGGACCAACTACCTAGGGTCAATACCATGGACCAAATACCTTGGACCAATACCATGGATCAAAATACCATGGACCAAATACCTTGGGCCAAAAACTTAGTTTTCCAATATATACACGCTTTTCCTTCTGTGAAAGTGCGTGTGTACACTATATGCTCCTTTTGTTCTGTTAACCTACGTGTATATGCAGCGTACTCAACATGAACCTGCGTATACCTCTCTTTCTTCATTATTCATAGTTTGAACTGTTATTCTTTGTTGTTGTCATGTTGTATTGTGATCTTTCATTTGAGTGAGTTGTGCTATATTTTGATCTCTCATCTGAGTGAGTTTCCATCAAGGACAACACTTGAATCATAATGCCAACATGTCGGTTATGGATTAGGATGTATATGGTTTCATGGAATTTAGTTGATATGGGTTTGTACCTAACTATCGACTTGTGTTCATTAACAGTTATGCCAGGATTGGTCGATGACATGTGTGTTGTTGTTCGCCTTCTCAGGATTTGGGTGTTGACAAAGGGTGTCATCGCAAACATCGCTTGTGTCAACGATATGCATGTGGTTTTATGTCGCTTTGTGACAATGATTGAAAAAGTGTGTTTTTACACCTAATGTAAAATCTAAACCGTAACCCTAAATCTATACATGACAATGTATTAAAAATAAATCAAGCTTAACCTAAGTTCTAAACTATCAAAATCCTACACCTAAACCTAAGACACTACTCCAAACAAAAGATATATGTTAAAGAAACATCAAACCATGACTTAAAAACCTAACCTAATGCTCTCAGCTTATGTTAACAAACAAAATACAATACAAATGCATTAAAACAAGCCTTAACCGCCACTTGACCACGTAGGCAGCCCAACTGCGTCGAGGGTCATGTGATCAATGACTAAAAACCATTAGAGGTATGTGCTGACAGTTTTGGAGTTCACCGCGTCGGAACCGTCAGCAGATATAGGTAACATGTGATAGGGTTGATAGGCCATCGGGTTAGCGTTAAGATGCCAGCACCAACCACATGAGGGCTAACCGTGAAGTTAGCATGTGAACAAACAAAGTGTTAGCTGTCAGCCGACTTTAAGCTACCTGCTAACAGAAACCATGTAGGAGGTGTACACATAGCAACAATCCAAGTAACGGTAGTTGTAACAGTCAGGATAAGCCGCTAGGTGGCAGGTTTGGAGTTTTAATACAACGTGTATTTTGAGTTTTTGAACATTTTATTTGTTGAAATTAATTCAATGATCATGCCAATCACCCTGTTAGAGCCTAGATTTACCTCAGGCTGAAAAGGTAAGATTCTAGGTCCACATCAAACCACGCTCAGCTTGGTAGCTAGCCCTACCAGGTCAGGAGAGGGCTCTCTCTGGGTCAATGTCAGCTAATTATGGTCACTAAGGGCTTGAGATGACTGATATAGCTACTGATCTTAGGCTAGGTATAGATGTAAAAAAAAATTGTTTGATAAATGATGTTTTTGTGGGCTCAAAGGGAAAGGCAGATTTTGGGTGCAGGGAATGAGGCACAATCTTGCAGGGATTTCGATGGGGCAAGGTAGGAAACTGTATTTGGCACTATAAATAAAGTGAGGTGGATGGATCAGACTGAGGAGGAGTTGAAGAGGGCAAGGGAAGCCATGGATCCTCTCCAAACAGTGGAAAACATTAAAAGACTAAAACAAACTTCAAGTAGAGCATTGCACTTCTCAATGTATTCTACTTACACTATTGTTTGTTTAGTTGAGAAGAAATAAAGAGAAATGATACATATAACACATGAATAAATTCACAAAGACATAAGAAAGCACTATACCAAAACAAATGCCACAGGGATCCCAAAGAATGCTACAAATCCTGGTCTCAATTCCTTAGCCTAAATACTGATGTGAGTGTACAATGAATCTCTAGGATTTCTCAAGAGTCCAACCCTGCTAATGACTGAAAAACAACATAATATAGACAAAAATATCTCATCCTTGCCTCTAGGGGTCGATCTCACATGTTTAGGAGCTGATCCAACTAATCCTAAACTGAGAACTAGAAACTAGGCAACATAACAGCATGCCTCTAGAAACAAGGAAACTGATTCATTGAGTTTCAAACAACCTCTAAACTGATGGATCTACCCCTAAAAGTAAAAGCATAGCATATTTACATCATGATCCATCAATTTTCATCAAATTACATCATAAAATTTCCATTAGGAAAGTGAAAAAGTCAAACTAGGCAAAGCTGGGCGAAAAACAGAGCAAAACTTGGTCAAACTAGCAATTTTTCCTCTATGCGTCGCGCTTGATTCTCTATGCACTGCGCCTGTTTGGACCCAATTTTGGAGCCCTTTCCGATGTCCAAATCAGAACTAAGTAGGCTTGTTGGAAAGGCTTGCCTATCTATATTCCAACCCCAGACAAATTTTTCAATTTGGTCTTCATTTTCCCTCTCAAAAATCAAATCTCCCAAGGCTGCTTCTTGTGTGTCAAAATAGGGGCAGTGAGGTGATTTTTTGAGTGTTTTTGACCTCTTTTAGGGCTCAAAACCTGCCAAAAAGGCAAGCATAAATTTTCATGAAAAATCCAGAAATGCAAAGTTTTTGTGATTTGGAGCCCTCTAGCAAAAGCGAGCGCCACGTGGCGCGACACATAGGGACGAAAACTCTTTTTTTTGTGCAAAAATTTCCAAAATGCAAAAATTGCTCCAAATTTTTTGAAATTTGGGTTGGACCTTCTTTATCAAGAGCTATGTTGAGCGAAGGATGCCTAGGCTAATATCCGAAGTTGATCATGCTCCTTTTGCTTCTTTTGCCTCTTTGATGCCTTCCTTAATTTTGCCTTTAAATTCCTTATTCGCGCCTTGCAAATTTTATTCCTTTCCATGTAATGAAAAGCCATGTGTCTCAACAATGCCTTGTCCTTGTTAGCCTTGTTCAGTAGTCTCTCTAAGTGGATGTTGACTTTCTTGAGCCAACACTCTCGATCAGCGTTGATCTCTAGCTCAAGTGAAGTGAACTCCACCCTCCTCCTTTGGGTAGCTTGGCGATTCTCTCAAATGTTTTGTAACTCCATAATCACCTGCTCATCTTCAAGCTCCTTATTCCTTTGCTCCAAATATTTTATAATCCACTTAGCCCTCTCCAAGTTGAGGGACAAGGTTTGATTTCTGTCTGCTACTCTTGGATGATCTCTTTGAGATTTGTGCTTTGCGGGCCCATGTCTATATCAACATCCTCAATAAGAATAAAGTCCCACTCACCTGAAGGCCCCTCAACCTGCATTGGCCTCTTGCCTTTGTCCCGAACCTATGGTGTTGATGATGGAAGTGAGGCCCCTTCCACCCTAGGTGGAGATAACACTTGCTTTGTTGTTGCGAACAACTGCCTGGTGCCCTTCTGATAAGTGATAAATACTGACACAGTAGCAGTGTGTGTCTCATGACCTTCATGCCGATAAGAAGCTCCACCTGTATCATGCAAAGTCTCTGAAGGTCCCTGAGAAGCTCTGAAAAACTCACGAGAGATGAAGTCATCCCAAGTGATGCCCTGTAAGCCAAGCTGATGGACAACCACAATTTTTATGAGAGAAAAATGGTAAATACTGTTAAACTTCTGCTGAGGAGTCTTGTGTTGCACTAGAGTGGTCATCCTTTTGATATTCCAGCACATGAAGTAAGGGATGTTCATCATTCGTACCTAGGTGAAATGCATGAGCAACCTGATATGATAAGCATACGAACGGGAGAACCAACCCTCATAGCTGACATACTTCATGGTCAATTTCATTAAAGGACCATATTCATCTTTGAGGTATTGAAAAGGAAACACTCTCTTGAGCTGCCTCAAGAAGCCGGGCTTAATATACAATTCATAATGCTGCCAGTCAATTTTCTGGCTCTTGTTCCATGGCTCTCCAATGTTCAGTATTCCGGTTGCTATTGAAATGGATTCTGTGTTAATGTGAAAGTGACACCAGATAGAGTGGCTTGATCACCATGTAAATGCAGTACAAAAAAACAAGCCAACTCATGATGAAACTGAATGCTAGCAACCTTCTCACAAAATTCATAACATGATTGATGTCGAAAACAAGAGATGGAAAGAGGGCAGGCCTGCAATTCAGCAAGGGTGGTTGGTTCTTCTCTGATACGTTTGCCACCTCTATGAGGCCTCCTGGGTGCATGTCCCTGTGTAGGTGAGTCACTTTGGGTTTCCTCTTCATAATCATATGAAGGATCAAATGCCATGGCTGCTGGTAGATAAACTGTCTTGAAGAAATAGGTGCTGATATGTCAAACTGTCTTAAACTATTTTTGGTAATGTGTTTGACCTTTTCCACCAAGGGAAACAATGAAATGAGGGACTGTAAGGGGAGGGAAAAATAGTGTAGAATTTAGGGACTATTGGGATAGATTCTAGTTAAGGAAATATGGGATGTTTTGGGAGTTTTTGTATAGGATTAGGGTTTGGGGATTTACAATTGGGATTTTGGGAAAGGGAACTTAGGATAGGGGATTAATGAATTTAGGGGGTAGGGAAGCTTAGGGAATAAAGGAATCAAGGGACAAATGGGATGAGAGAGTAAACTTGGTGACAAAACAGTCAATCAAAACCCTAGCAGCAAGTTTCTTCAAATGGTAGGGTTTGATTATTTTTTACAAGTACCATAAAACAAGCACCACAAAACAAGCATCAACTTGGATAGAAAATAATATTTGGAGGCTCTACCTACTTGTTTTAAGACCATTCCATGCGATTTCGGGTGATTAGAGCGAGTTTGGACAAGTTTCGGTCTCTATGGCTGTGTGCGTTGTGCATCCAGCCCAATGCATTGCGTCCTTGTTATTTTACATTGGATTCTGAGGTCCAGTGCATCGCGCCTTATGGGTGCGTCGCGCCTCTTGCCTAGTGTGCCCAGCCGGTTAACTTGGAGCGTTTTTTACCCAATTTCTCACTTGTTCACAAAAATTTCTCTGCCTTGCTTTTCTTTTGCAAATGCAATTTTCAAATATAGGAATAGCTTATAAACAAAGAGCTTTTGGAATTTTGGCTCATGAAACCCACTTTCATAATGTTTTACAAATGACTTTATTTCAAACACCATTTTTTGGACTTTTTCACTTCTCTTAAGTTTTATGCTGAATAAATGACTTGGGATTTGCTTGTTTTGTAGGTGCTAGAGCTTCTTGGGCTAAGGAAAGAAGCTAGGGTGCAGATGAAGGAATTTACAATGAGGAAAACAAAATTTTCATGATTTTTGTACAATAAAAGCTAAATACTCAGTTTTTTCCTCAAAACAGGGTTTTGAGGAAAAACACATTTTCGAACACTTGATGATGAAATTTATTAATGCTGGAACCTCCTCATGGCCTGCTGGTTGTTATTAGACACTTTGAAACATTTTTTGACGAAACCCTAATAAAAACCATAAAAGACTTTTGCAACTTTAATACAAAAAGAAAGTTGTATATGCTTTTGATGAGAAAACAACATGAACCAATAGGTAAATGACATGAGGGAAACTATAGGAAAGGCACTCTTGTCAGATGATCCATGCGCCTAATGGAATGCAAATGATTGGGCGGGACTCCTAATATGAAATGCAATAAGAGGATTTGATCTCTGATGGAGGGATGAAGATACCGACACTAACACACCCTAGGTGTCACTTTGTAACAAGACCGAGCTTGTAAACCTATCCAGATCCAACTTCATTCATCCTATAATTAGCCCAAGGAGGTTTCAATGTATCTGCAAGCCTATAAAAGGAATTTTTGCTTCATTGAAAAAAAGGAGAGTGGTTTTTGACTTTTTCTTGCAGATTCCGGAGGTCATAGACAATTTTATTTTCAATTTTACAGGAGCATCCAGAGTCAAAATTGGGAACCGTGATAGGCGTGCACATTTAGACTGATAAAATCTCTGTGTAATTAGCTCCTTCTTTTCATTCCTAATAAAAATGGTCACCCATCTTGAAAGAGGACCCAGAGATGTAGTCCATCAGGGACGAATTCTGTCATCAATATTGTTGTCTAGTATTGCTATGTTTCTATTGTTTTCACTTCTGTTATGCATCTTTATTGTGTTTAATCAGTGGTCGTAAGGTCTTCTTCTCAAGCAGTTTTCCTCGATTTCTGCTCTTTTCAGCGAACATTCAAATCATTAATGGTTAATCAATTTTACATTATTTTAAGTCTATCATCATTTTAGATCATATAATTTGGTATCATAGCAGGTTGTGTTTGTATAATTTTCCATTGAATATTAACCAAGTCAAAGTCGCAACGAGGAGAAGGAATCCTTGAGTAGATTGACCCAGAGATTGGAAAGCGATGAGTCGATCATCAACCAAGCATGTTAGGACCTGATGCAAGTGAAAAAACTAAAACTAAGATGAGTGAAGTACATTTTCAGCAAGCATTCTTGACTATGCAGAAGATGTCCGGAGAATTGTACGAAGACAAGAAGGCGAGAGATGAAGCTTCTTCAAAGACATCGAAGAAGGACAAAGGTAAAGGCAAGGCTAATAAAGATCCTTCACCTTCATCATCTCCATTATCCTCTTCTTCTTCTTCTTCTTCTTCCAGTGCATAATCTGAAACAAAAAAGAAACCTAAGAAAATATCTCTTTTGAAAATTGATGTTAAATTTGAGTTACCTATTTATGATGAAAAAATGAATCCTAAAAAGCTAGATAACTGGATTAAGTAGTTAGGAGTGTATTTTCACATTCAGAATATTTCTAGTGATAAAACTAAAATTAAGTTAGCGACACTTAGAATGGGGGGAACAACATTAATCTGGTGGGAAATTAAAACTCAGATAGATGTAAAGCATAAAGGAAAATTTGTCTCTTCATGGTCTATGTTTTTAAAATCTCTTAAGAAACAATTTTGTCCTTATACATGCAACAAGTTGTTATTGATTGGCAACATCTGAGGCAAGGTAAAGGGAAAAGTGTTCAGATGTTTACTCAGGAGTTCTTAAAGAAAGAATTGGCGCTTGGTATTTCATTGGATACATGTGAAACTTTGTTAAAATACATCGTATTTTACATTCATATTTGCATCATGCTTTAATGATGTTTAATCCTGATGATTTTCATGAGGTGTGTGTTTAGGCCATACATATTGAATCACGTGCTAGACCATTCAAGTTTTCATCACAATCATCCAAAGAGTTGGAAACCAAATATTCTAGTGACATTAAGGGGAAGAACAACTCAAAAAGAAAGAAATCAGTGATAGCTCAGAAGGAATGATCTACTTGTTTTCATTGCCAGAGAATTGGTCATGATGAATCGAAGTGTTGGAAACTTCATCCAGAACTTAAGCCCAAAAAGTTCCTTAAGGAGAAGGATGAAAATAAGGCCATTGCAGTAATCCAGAAATATCTAGGTTCATATTCAAGTGATGAAAGGAGGATAACCACCATGGTTACGACAGGTAAAAATTCTGACACTGGTTCAAGTTCGAAAACTTTTGCATCTTCATCAAACATAAATCCTTCACATGAGGATAAAAGAGTTGATTTGTTTAACATAAGGATAACTTCTAAACCTACAAAGATAGATACAATGTTTGACAGTGGATCACAGGTGAATTTAATCTTTGAATATTTAATTAAAATTTTGGGTTTGGAAACACAAAATCATCCAAGACCTTACCCATTAGGATGGCTAAATAAATCAACTCAGATAAAAGCCACCAAACAGTGTCAATTAAGATTTTCCATTGCATCTAATTACATTGATGAAGTGGAATTAGATGTGGTTCCAGTAGACATATGTCGAGTTGTCTTAGGAAGTCCTTATCTTTATGATCATGATGCAGTATTTTACAGGAGAGAACATAAATATCACCTTAAAAAGATCGGGTTGAATTTATTGTTAGGGCACATCAAGGTAAAAATCACTTGAATTCAGTTAATGTTAATAAGATGAAACAATTAATAAGTTCAAACAAGAGGTTTGTAATCATGTGTGTAAAGGACCAACATAACAATCAACATCATTCTTGTTTAAGTTATGCAACTCAGTTTAAACGTGGTTTGTTTAAAGAGATAGAAACAATTCAATTTCTATGTAAAACCAAACATCTTATTCATAAGAAGGGATTACAACATGAAATACATTTTGTGCCTAAAACTCCTCTTCCTAATGTCAAAATGAATTAATTCAGTTGAAGTTTGGAACTTAACAATTGCAGGGATACAAATTAGTATTGGGGAAAGTCAATGTTCAATTTCTCTTGTATTGCATCACCATTTCGTGCTTCAAACAGTTTGGAAACCTCTTTTCAAGTGGAGAGGAAATCTATTTGTTTTCATATCAAAGCCTTTTCTAAAGTAGTGTCAAAGTGTCTAATGGGAACTATTGCATCAGTGGAAAGTGTTAATCAATGGAAACATCATTTAATGAATGGAGAAAATTGATTCAAACAAATCAACAGCTAAATCAATACTTTCAAAAGCAAACTAAGTTGCAGCGAATCTCACCTTACATTTGGATAGGTTCATTGCAGCAAGTTCACATAGTAAACAGGAAGAAAGAAAGTATGATTAATCAAGTAGCTGGTTTGATGTCAAGAGTATCTTTGATTGTCTCTGTTTTTTTGCAAAATAGATTGTTTATACATGTTGATGGTAATAAACAACATCCAGTAGAGATTGTTTTCAAAGATTATGAATCGCTAACACATAGTTCTTCGTGGAAAGTAATCAATTGCCATATTGATAACAGGTTAATTTCCCATCGTTGCAATTTGTTCATAATGAGGTTCATCAATTGCAATTGATTGATCGAATGTATTGGTATATTGTCAAGTCAAGGTGAAAAGAGAGGGATTTCTACCCTCATCGACTATTTGTTTAGTCAAACTTTTATGGTCCAAAAGCTTTTAAGTGGAGAGGAATGATCGAGGAGGATTTCTTTGATCCAATTGCACATGTGTTCAAGTGTCATCGCCAGTGTTTAGGGTCATCATCAATTCAGTTCAGTGTCGTCAGCTTCAACAATGTTGGTTATGGATCAGGTTGTATATGGTTTCATGGCATTTTGTTGATATGGGTTTGTACCTGACTGTCAACTTGTGTTCATCGACAGTTCCACTAGGATTGGTCGATGACATGTGTGTTGTTGTTCGCCTTCTTAGGATTTGGTTGTGTCATCCACTCGTAGGTTTTGGGTGTTGACAAAGGGTGTCATTGCAAATGTCGCTTGTGTTGATGATATGCATGTGGTTTTATGTCACTTTGTGACAATGATTGAAAAAGGTTGGTTTTACACCTAATGTAAAATCTAAAACCCTAATCCTAAATATATACATGACAATGTATTAAAAATACATTAAACCTAACCTAATTTCTAAACTATCAAAATCCTACACATAAACCTAAGACCATACTCCAAACTAAAGCTATATGTTAAAACAACATCAAACCATGACTTAAAGACCTAACCTAATGCTCTCGTCCTATGTTAACAAACAAAATACAATAAAAATGCATTAAAATAGGCCCTAACTGACACTTTACCGTGTGGGAAGCCTAACCGCATAGGGGGTCATGTGATCAACGACTGAAAACCATCGAAGGTATGTGCTGACAATTTTGGAATTCACCGTGTCGGAACTGTCAGTAGATACATGTAACATGTGACAGGGTTGATAGGCCATCGAGTTAGCATTAAGCTACCAACACCAACCACGTGAGGGCTAACCATGGAGTTAGCATGTGAACAAACAAAGTGTTAGCTATCAGTGGACTTTAGGCTACCTGCTAACGGAAACTGTGTCAGAGGTGTACACATGGCAACCGTCGGAGTAATGGTAGCCGTAATAGTTGAGATAAGCCACTAGGTGGCAGGATTGTAATGACCACTGGGAGATAAGACATGTTCACATGCAAATGGTTAGCCAGCGTGCAATCTGATAACTGTTAGTAGTTTCGAGTTTTAATACAATGTGTATTTTGGGTTTTAGAACAGTTTATTTGTTGGAATTAATTCAATGACCATGCTAATCACTCTAGGTGTCACTTTGTAACAAGAATGAGCTTGTAAAACTTTCCAGATCCAACTTCATTCATCCTGTAATCATCCCAAGGAGGTTTCAATGTACCTACAGGCCTATAAAAGGCATTTTTGCTTCATTGAAGAAAAGGAGAGTGGTTTTTGACTTTTGCTTGCAGATTCTAGAGGTCATGGGAAGTTTTATTTTCAGTGTTATGGGAGCATCCGGAGTTAGAATTGGGAACCGTGACAAGCTTTGGAAAGCTGGTTTAGATGAATATCTGATTATAGTGATCAGAAGTTCCTGTGTGCACATTCAAACTAATCAAATATCTGTGTAATAAACGCCTTATTTTCATTCCTAATAAAAATGGTCACCCATCTTGAAAGTGGATCCAGAGACGTAGTCCATCATGGACGAACTTTGTCATCAATCTAATTGTTTGGTATCGTTGTGTTTTTACTACTTTCACTTCTGTTATGCATCTTTATTGTGTTTAATTAGATGTCTTATAGTCTTCTTCTCAAGTAGTTTTGCTCAATTTCCGCACTTTTTAGCTGACATTCAAATCATTAATGGTTAATCAATTCTACATCAATTTAAGTGTATGATCATTTCAGATTATATAATTTGGTATCAGAGCAGGTTGCGTTTGTAGAATTTTCCATTGAATGTTAACCAGGTCAAAGTCACAACGAAGAGAAAGAATCCTTAAGCAGATTGATCCAGAGATTGGAAATTGATGAGTCGATCATAAATCGGGCATGTCAGGACCTGATGCAAGTGAAAACACTGAAACAAAGATGAGTCAAGAACAGTTTCAGCAAGCATTCTTGACTATGCAGTAGATATTGTGATAATTGTATGAAGACGAGAAGGTGAGAGATGTAGCTTCTTCAAAGACATTGAAGAAGGACAAAGGTAAAGGCAAGGCTGATAAACCTCCTTCACCTCCATCATATCCATCATCCTCTTCTTCTTCTTCTTCTTCCAGTGATGAATATGAAATAGAAAAGAAACCTAAGAAAACATCTCTTTTGAAACTTGATGTTTATGATGGCGAAATGAATCTTGAAAAGCTAGATAACTGGATTAAGGAGTTAGAAGTGTATTGTCACATTCATAACATTTCTAGCGATAAAACTAAAATTTAGTTAGCTACACTTAGAATGGGGGGAAAACTTTAATCTGGTGGGAAATTAAAACTTAGATAGATTTAAAGCATAAAGGAAAAGTCATCTTTTCATGGTCTAAGTTTTTAAAAGCTCTTACGAAACAGTTCTATCCTTTAGGATACATGTAGAAAGTTGTTATTGATCAGCAGCATCTGAGGCAAGGTAAAGGTCAAAATGTTTAGGAGTTTACTCGGGAGTTCAGAAAAAAATCATTGGCGCTTGGTATTTCATTGGATACACGTGAAACTTTGTTAAAATACATCAGCAATTTACATTCATATTTGTACCATACTTTATTGATGTTTAATCCTAATGATTTTGATGAGGTGTGTGTTCAGGCCATACATATTGAATCAGGTGGCAAACCATTCAAGTTTTCGTTGCATTCATCCAAAGAATTGGAAACCAAAGATTCTAGTGACAGTAAGGGGAAGAACAACTTGAAGAGAAAGAAATCAACAATAGCTCAGAAGGAAAGGCCTACTTTTTCTCATTGCCAGAGAATCATTCATGATGAATCGAAGTGTTGGAATATTCATCCAGAACTTAAGCCCAAAAGGTTCCTTAAGGAGAAGGATGAAAAGAAGACAGTTGCAACAGTCCAGCAAGATCTAGGTTCAAATTCAAGTGATGAAAGGAGGATAACTGCCATGGTTACGATAGGTAAAACTTCTGACGCTAGTTCAAGGTTGAAAACTATTGCATCTTCATCAAACATAAATCCTTCACATGAGGATAAAACAGTTGAATTGTTTAACATAAGGATAACTTCTAAACATACAAATATAGATATAATGTTTGACAGTGGATCACTGGTGAATTTAATCTATGAATATTTAGTTAAAATTTTGTGTTTGGAAACACGGAATCATCCAAGACCTTACCCATTAGGATGGTTAAATAAATCAACTCAGATAAAAGTCACCAAACAGTTTCAATTAAGATTTTCCATTACAACTAATTACATTGATGAAATGGAATTAGATGTGGTTCCAGTAGACATATGTGGAGTTGTATTAGGAAGTCCTTATCTTTATGATCGTGATGCAATATTTTATAGGAGAGAAAATAAATATCACCTTAAGAAAGATGGGGTTGAATTTATTGTCAGGGCACATCAAAGTAAAAATCACTTGAATTCATTTAATGTTAATCAGATGAAGCGATTAATAAGTTCAAACAAGATGTTTGTAATCATGTGTGTAAAGGATCAACATAAAAATCAACATTATTCTTGTTTAATTTATGCAACTCAGCTTGAACATGGTTTGTTTAAAGAGATAGAAACAATTCCAGTTCTATGTAAAACCAAACATATTATTCATAAGCAGGGAATACAACATGAAATATAGTTTGTGCCTAAAGCTCCTCTTCCTAATGTTAGAATGAATCAATTCACTTTAAGTTTGGAACTTAATAGTTTCAGGGATATAGGTCAGTATTGGGGAAAGTCAATGTTCGATTTCTCTTGTATTGTTTCGCCATATCATACTTCAAATAGTTTCAAAACCTCTTTTCAAGTGGAGAAGAAATCTATTTGTTTTCATATCAAAGCCTTTTCTAAAGCAATATCAAAGTGTCTAATGGTAACTATTGCATCAATGGAAAGTGTTAATCAATGGCAACATATTTAATGAATGAAGAAAAAGTGATTCAAACAGTTCAACAGCTAAATCAATACTTTTAGAATCAAACTAAGTTGCAAAAAATCTCACCTTATAGTTGGATAGGATCACTGTAGCAAGTTCATTTAGTAAAAAGGAAGCAAGAAAGTATGATTAATCAAGTAGCTGGCTTGATGTCAAGAGTATCTTTGATTATCTCTATTTTTCCACAAAATAGATTGTTTATACATGTTGATCGTAATAAGCAACATCTAGTAGAGACTGTTTTCAAAGATTATGAATCACTAATGCATGGTTCTTCATGGAAAGGAATCATTTTCCATGTTGATAACCAGTTGTTTGCCCATCGTTGCAAGTTTTTCATACTGCAAATGGATGAAATAGGTCACCGACTCAAAAGGTGCCATGGTCAACATCATTAGGGTCATCACTTGCAAGTGATTAATCGAATGTATTGGTACATCATTAGGCTAAGGTGGAAAGAGAGAGAGTTCTACCCTCATCGACTATTGTTTTAGTCAAACTCTTGTGGTCCAAAAGCTTTCAAGTGGAGAGGAATGATCCAGGAGGATTCCATTGATTCAATTGCATAGGTGTTCAAGTGTTGTTGTTAGTGTTGAAAGTTGTCGTCAATTCAGTTTGGTGTCATCATCTTCAATAGTGTTGGTTATGGATCAGGTTGTATATGGTTTCATGGAATTTAGTTGATATGGGCTTGTACCTGACTGATGACTTGTGTTCATCGATAGTTCTGCCAGGATTGGTTGATGACATGTATGTTGTCAATCGCCTTCTCAACATTTGGGTGTGTCATCCACTCGCAGGTTTTGGGTGTCGACAAAGGGTGTAGTCCCAAACAACGCTTTTGTCAACGATATGCATGTGGTTTTATGTCGCTTTGTGACAATGATTGAAAAAGGGTGTTTTTACACCTAATGTAAAATCTGAAACCCTAATCCTAAATCTATACATGACAATGTATTAAAAATACCTTAATCCTAACCTAAGTTCTAAACTATCAAAATCCTACACATAAACCTAAGACCATACTCCAAACAAAAGCTATATGTTAAAACAAAATCAAACCATGACTTAAAAAACTAACCTAATGCTCTCAGCCTATGTTAACAAACAAAAGACAATACAAATGCATTAAAATAGGCCCTAACTGCCACTTGTCTGCACCGACAGCCTAATTGCATTGGGGGTCATGTGACCAATGACTGAAAACTGTCGGAGGTATGTGCTGACAGTTTTGGAGTTCACTGCATCGGAACTGTCAGCGGATACAGGTAACACGTGACAGGGTTGATAGGCCATTGAGTTAGCATTAAGTCACTAGCACCATTCGCACAAGGGCTAACTGCGGAGTTAGCATGTGAACAAATGGAGTGTTAGCTATCAGCGGACTTTAGGCTACTTGCTAATGGAAACAACATCGAAGGTGTACACATGGAAACCGTCAGAGTAACAGTAGTTGTAACAGTCCGGATAAGCCACTAGGTGGCAAGTTTGCAGTCAACCACCAGGAGATAAGACATATTCACATCAAACAGTTAGCCAACGTGCCATCTGATAACTGTCAGCAGTTTGGAGTTTTAATACAATGTGTATTTTGGGTTTTTGAATAGTTTATTTGTTCAAATTAATTCAATGACCATGCCAATCACTCTAGGTGTCACTTTGTAACAAGACTGAACTTGTAAACCTGTCTAGATCCAACTTCATTCATCTTGTAATCAACCCAAGGAGGTTTCAATGTACTTGTAGGCCTATAAAAGGCAGTTTTGCTTCATTGTAGAAAAGGAGAGTGGTTTTTTACTTTTGCTTGCAGATTTAAGAGGTCATAGGCAGTTTTGTTTTGAGTGTTATAGGAGCATCCGAAGTCGGAATTGAGAACCGTGACAGGCGTTGGAAAGCTAGTTTAGAGGGATATCTAATGATAGTAATTAGAAGTGCACATGTGCACATTCAGACTGATCAAATCTCCATGTAATCAACTCCTTTTCATTCCTAATAAAAACAGTCGTCCATCTTGAAAGCGAACTCAGAGACATAGTCCATCAGGGATGAACTCTGTCATCAATCTCGTTGTATGGTATTGCTATGTTTTGAATATTTTCACTTATGTTATGCATTTTTATTGTTTTTAATCAGTTGTTGTAATGTCTTCTTCTCAAGCAGTTTTCCTCGATTTTTGCACTTTTCAGCTAACATTCAAATCATTAATGGTTAATCAATTTTACATCAGTTTAAGTCTATGACCATTTCAGATTAATGAATATGCCAAAAAATCTCCCATACATGACTAATGCAAGGATTTCTCAACAAACAAATGATATCATGACGAGTACATAGAAGGATGATTTACATGCCTTTTCCACTCATGCTATAATATATGGTGCTACTACAAGAAAATGAGTGAAAACAAGCTAAGAAATAATGTGCAAGCCTTGAAACCCTAATCTCATGCATACCTTGATGTCTTCTTGTTGACCATTTGGACCTAAATGTGTATTTTGGCTCTCAAATGTCACCATGTTGTTGCTACTACTCATCATGCTGCCATGCACTCCCCTTAAGGTTATGAACCTCTCATAAAATTTTGTAGTATTTTATGAATATGCATCAAGTGATAATAGACTATAGTAGGGGAATGTCTTCTCCTACTTCACATGATGCTACTCCTACTTCACCCATATTCTGGTAGGTTGCTTCTTTAAATGCACATTCTCCTCTTTTCTTTTTCTAGTCCTACTCTGTATCTACTACTCATTTTTCCATATATTCCTTGAGGAACCAAAAATTTGGGAATATCTAGCCATATGACCATAGTTGTCACAAGCATAATACCTCACATGAATAAGATATGATACAATAGGGTCATATCTTCTACTAAATATACTAAATCTCTACCTTTCAAAAAATGTGTCTCTATTTCGTGCACAAGATCTATAATCAATCGCCTTGTGGATAAAGAGGTTACAAGAGAAACAATGTCCATTAAATAGACTAGTATACATGATGGCTAATATCCCTAGTTTCCCATATTGTTTCATGCCATGCTGATTAGATCTATACAATCTTCTTCCATAGCTAGTTGCAACATGTCCATAGTTGTGGTAGTTATAACATTCGACCTCATCCATCAAAGGAGAACACGAAGTGTTGCTTCTCCTTTAAAATCTAATATATCTTCCACAATCTTCTCTTGGAGAAAATGGTCTTCTAATAATAGTGCTCCTTGAGGTTCTATTCTTGGTTGTTGGATCTTCTACTACTTTCTTCCTCATTTGCTTCTCTTGCTGGTCCCATTGTCTACTATAGTCTTTATGAGTTCAGCATCATTCTTTGCATGTGCTTGTGTGTTAGAATCTCCCTTTTGAAATCCAATACCATATTTTATCGAGGGGGATATATGGATACTAAGTAGGCTTTCCAAATCCTTGGTCCTCTTTCACCTGCCTGAGATGATTATCTTTCTCTTCTAGTTGCCTCCTTAATATGACAACTTCAACTCAACCTTCTCTCTCTTTCCCCTGCTTTCTCTTTAAATCCTCAACTATTTTCTCTTCCTACAACTAGATATTCAGGATGAGGACTTATTCTTGTTGAAAATAACAACAAAAAATGTTAAAAATAACATCAAGAAGGAAAATCCTAATTTAATTTGTCCTTGAATTAAATTAGGAATTAAATTGTAATTCTAATTCTCATAGAAACTTGTAATAGTTAACTAAGTTAATTTGACTTAGTTGGCTTAGTTAATTTGATTTGGGAGTCTATCTAGAGTAATGTAGAATGGTTTCTAAATTTTATGGGCCCAAGTTTAGTTTATTTTGAGTTGTAATTATTTAATTCATTTTAACCAAGTTAAATTCAGTTAAACTAATCCCAAATGATGGAGGAATTGTTGGGAGATCTAGTAGTGGGGTGTAACCAACACTGCTCAACTAGTGAACTCAAGATTCACTCATAATTAATGCATGCATGTCATATAAGAGAAAGACCCAGTTGAGATTGGAGTTCAGGGACAACGTACTATTAGTTGTAAAATCATCTAAATTAAATAGATGGTGCATGCAATAAGAAGAAGGCCTAAAATAAATCATTCCTTAATTAGAAAACTCTCTCATTTTAGCCATTTGAATTTCTTTTAAAAGGAGGAATGAAGGCACAAGTTTAATCATTGTTTTGGTGAGCACGAGTTGGTGAGACCAAGCAATAGGAGTCACAAGTTTGTGTGTGGGTCTTGTGAGAGAAAGGTGTGCCAAGAGAATCTCGTGCACAGGTTGGTAGTGAGATAGATAGAGATATTGCAGAGGTTGATTAGGCTTGAGAAAAGCATTGTAATATTCTCATATTTTCTGATTAATGCAATATAAATATAACATTGGTTTTTAGTTGTGGCTTTCCCTAGAAAATTATTGTGTTATGTGTGATTGAATTCTTTCTCTTATACGCTTCGTGATTTCATCGGTTGTTTGTTGTTTCTGCTAATGAGTATAGTAGATTCAAGTCAGTTGTTTTATCATATTATAATAAGTAGTTTGAATCTACAAGGAATTTTTACATGGTACCAAAGCTAAATTTGTCGAAATCTCTGCATGGTATCAAAGCTAGACTTGTAGAAATTTCTACATGGCATCGAAGCAGAAATCACTATAAAAGAGGAGAATACAAGTTTGTCTTTTGCAGGAAAAATTGCAGTATCATACTTTAGAGCCAACAAGATGTCATTCTATGAATTGAGACTCGAATATGCCCTTGAGGGTAGTTCAGACTATATTTATTGGAAGGATAGGATGGAAGAAGTGTTGGAAGACAAAAGGCTTAATGAATTCATAGACAAAGATATTCCTAAGCCAGCTGATGCTGAAGATCTGGTAGAGTAGAGAAAATATGTGGCAAAGGTGAGAAGGATTATCCTAGAAGGATTTCGATATCATATTATCTCCTTCACAAACTTGTTTCAAAACAGTAGTGACCACATGAAATTGGTAGTTAAGGACAAGCTCAGAAAGATCAAGATGCAAAAGGGTGACTCTATACCAAAGTACTTGACCAATTTCACCCAATGTCAGGATGAGCTTGGAAGTGTCAGTGTTACAGTTATTGAAGATGGTATGGTGAGCCTAACACTTCTAGGCCTTCCCAAGAGTTGACACATCTACCAGGATTTAGTTAATGGGAGGGAGAAGCCATCAGAGTGGGAGTGGTTGTGGTCTGACTTGGTACAAGAAGAGATTCTGTGGAACACTAGAGATGGGACCTCATCTAAAGAAGTGGAAGAGGAGTTTTCATTAGTCAACAAACAAAATAAATCCAAAGGAAAGTAGTCCCAAGGTGAGGATGGAAGAAAGAAGAAAGACTTATCAAACATAAAGTGTTTTCACTGTCATGAGTTCGAGCACTATGCCATGAAATTCCCATAGAAGAAAGCAAGCGAGAAGGATCCTGCAGTAGAAGTAGCAGGTGAAGCTCTAGCTTCACAATTTGAACTTGATTTAACTCTCATTCCATGCATTGCAAGTGTTGTAATGGAAAGCATATGGTATCTCAACAGCGGTTCCTCATTCCATATGAAGAGGAATAGAGATATCTTTAGTGACTTGGAGTAGAAAGACCTTAAGAAGAACATAGAATTTGGAGATGATGGGAGGTATAACGTGACCGACATCTATACTGTTACCTTTTTAGAGGGAGTGTGGCTCCCCTCTTAGACTCACATATGTGATGTATGCTTTAGGACTAAAGAAGAATCTTGTTTCCATCGTGGTATTGGAACACCATGGCTATGATGTGATATTTAAAAAAGGAAAGGTTTTCCATAGATATGTCGCCACCGGACAGGTGAAACATATCGGTGTGCGAGTCAATAACCTGTATACACTTGAGATAGAAGATGCATAAAAATCCTTGAAGAGCAAGGCAAAGGTTGCATACTTGGTGGTTGAGAGGGAGCATGAATTACCTGTCAACATGCAGCTTCAGATGCAACCTCAAAAGTAGCCTCAGCAAGTTGTGGAGTAGCCACAATTGGAGAAGCAGAGAGGAGATTGAGTGGAGACATCCACTCAAGCAGAGACCTTCAATAGGGGAAAATTTTGAGCCAAGTGGATAGAAGGAACACATGCATCCATACCTCTTGGTGTGAAGTGGGTTGGGCTGATGTGAAGCCATAGTCCCAAGAGTTTCGTAAATTGGGAAGGATCCATTAAGGTGTTTTTTGTCTCATGAATCATTACCTTTTTACGGGGGGGGCCATAGTATTCAGTAGTAGGAGGATTAGTGTCAGTCAGATACTGAGGAGTGCATAACAGTGTTGACAACATAGAAGGAGGCTCAATATCAAAGTCAATAAAAACATAGTTTTTCCCAATAGACAACGACAGACATAATTGATTTAATTTATTTTGTTTGGATGATTTTTGGTTGCAAATGTTGCAGTAGAAACATCAAGAATGACAAGAGTTGCATGAATAACATTCCAAAGGTATCAGATTAGGATAGAGTTGAATTCCTTTATTTTTGAGAGGGAGTGTTGAAAATAACAACAAGAAAGGTTAAAAATAATATCAAGAAATAAAATCCTAATTTAATTTGTTCTTGAATTAAAATATGAATTAAGTTCTAATTCTAATTCTCATATCAACTTGTAATAATTAACGAAGTTAATTTGACTTAGTTGGCTCAGTTAATTCGAGTTGGGAGTCTATCTAGAGTCATGTAGAGTGGTTCCTAAATTTTAGTGTCCCAGGTTAAGTTTATTTGAGTTGTAATTATTTAATTAATTTTATCTGAGTTAAATTTAGTTAAACTATTTCCAATTGATGGAGGAATTAGTGGGAGATCCAGTAGTGGGGTGTAACATGTAGTAGTGGGGTGTAACGAACATTGCTCAACCAATAAATTGAAGATCCACTCATAATTAAGTCATGCATGTCAGATCATAGAAAGACCCAATTGATATTGGAGTTCAGGGATAGTGTACTATCAGTTGTAAAATCATATAAATTAAATAGATGGTTCATGTAATTAGAAGAAGGCCTGAAATAAATGACTCCATAATTAGAAAAATCACTAATTTTATCCATTTGAATTTCCTTTAAATGGAGGAATGGAGGCACAAGTTTAATCATTGTTTTAGTGAGCACGAGTTGGTGAGACCAACCAATAGGAAGAACAAGTTTTTGTGTGGATGTTGCGAGCTAAAGGTGTGCAAAGAGAAGCTTGTGCACATGTTCGTAGTCAGATAGATAGAGATAGTGTAGAGGTTGCTCAGGCTTGAGAAAATCATTGTAATCTTCTCATATTGTTTGATTAATGCAATACACTGATAGCAAGGGTTTTTAGTTCTGGATTTCCCAAGAAAACTATTGTGTTATGTGTGATTGAATTATCTCTTATATGCATTGTGATTTCAAAGATAATTTATTGTTTTTGTTGATGAGTAGAGTAGATTCAAGTCAATTGTTTTAACATATTACAGTTTATAGTTTGAATCTATAAGGAATTTCTACACTTCTCTCAGTTAATTTTCCTTCTCATAAAAATCTACATCAACATTTCTTGATCTTTACAAATAGTTGTTAGCCTACTAGCTTCAATATAAAGTTTTTATATAACATCCATAACTAACTCATATTCATCCTGAAGTAGCCTCATTCTATCAAAATCATCACCACTATGCAACTCAATCTGACTAATATCAAATCCATCTAAAGCATAACTCAAGAGTGTGTCATATTTAGTCATACCTCCATATCTACTGCATTGAAGCACACTAGGCTTTGTCAAGCCTCCATTTTCTGATTTTTTCTGTTGATCTTATAAACTTGCATTAGGAGGGTGAGAGTATTTATTTTGCAAGTCCATATGATTTTTATTCTTACTCTTATTCTCTTCAATGTTACTGCCATATAACACCCACATTCTGTCCCAAATTTATTTGGAAAATTTTAGATCTAGTATCTTATCCAAATCTGCGTCATGGATATTTCCATAGATCACACGCCTTTCTTGTGCATTTCGTTGCATCACTTCTGATGGCATATGATATTTTCTAAAACCTTCACACACTAACTTGAAAATATTAATTGCATAATCCAATAACAAAAATTTAACGTTTTATTTCCATACTAGAAGTTTGCAGCAATAGGCACAGACGCTTCTTTATGATCCGAAAAAAAAAAATCAAAATTTCTTAGATATGCTTTCCTGTGGTTAAGATGCACCCAAAATCCCTCACTATGATACCAAATATTGGTATCTTGACAATATTGAGAGGGGTGGGGGGTGTGTGAATCAATTTTGTGTCATGGATCACCAAATTAAACCTTTTCTCCTTATTTTATATATAATTAATTGATATTTTAATTAATTAGAAACACAACATATAAATAACACATCTAAAGAATAATGTGATCAATGCATAGGTGAAACAAACACATAAATAAACACATGAGACACAAGATGTAAGGTGGAAACTCTTCCAGGAGAAAAACCACCATCTGCTTTGTCTTCTCCTCTTCTTATTATTATGAAAAATCTTCTTTTACATCGTCATATCATTGCCCACCACTAGTGTTCAAGCCACAACTTGTGATCATGTGAGAAACTACTCACTCCATCTCACTACCTGATAGAAGCTACCACTTCCTAAACTTTTCTAGACACCACTTGTTGGAAGCCACCACTCCCTCAACTATGTAGGTCACAGCCTGTTGCAAGCCACCACTTATTGGATGCCCCAAAACCCAATAGTTTTTCTAGGCACCGCTAGATGGAAGCCACTACTCCCAAGTTCTCAGACAATAGCCCAAATCATGCCACTACACCCTGAATCATCAAGCCACCACTTTCTCCAATGAAGGCCCCAACCATCAAGCTCTTGTGGACCTTGTTTCACAATGTTTCATACTGGGATCCACTTTACAAAGTCAAACAACCATGGAACTCATTTCATCCCATTTTCACACTGGATCCATTATAAACTATAAGCTCATCAACTACCTACAAAATTCACTAACTCAAATATCCTCTCATAATCAATCGATACTTTCTCAAGAATACAATTCTTTGCTTATACAATTCTTCTACACGCCCTAGTAGCAACAATCTCTTAATTCTTAGCCTCAATCAATACTCCAACTGACATCCAAAAAACCACTTAAACTGACACATAATAACTCAAACCCTTAGCTTACATACTTACCATCACTCTGACATGAAACACTCTAACTAATATCAATACGTCAAGCTTTACACTCAACTCACTAGACAAAACATACTAGGATAAGCATTACAAGGCTATACATCTCATCTCAATAATACACATAACAATTGACACATGCAATAAAAAACATGTTAGTAACATAACCATGTAAGATAACCAGTACTACAAGGGGTTTTCATGCACTCTGTCTCAAATCTCTTCTTTCTATCTCTGCAACAATGCACTACATAATCCTCAGCTTAACCCAAACACTCACAACTATGCATCATTCTCTCATTCTCTCACACACATGGTTCTATGTATTTGCAACATTAGCATTAGAACATAATTTCATGCTATATCAACCTGCCAAACTCTGTCATCATAGTTCATAAATATCTAACCTCTCGCTATCCAACCATGCACATATGACATTTACTTCACTCCATACACAACTCACCAAAACTTACTCTTGCCTCACTCCATCACTCTTTTCAACTCTCATTACTCTTTGCTTCAGGTGTTCCATATTTTTCTATGTGCACGAGTGAAGGATATGTGCTCTATCTGTCAATACCCAATGCACAACACCTTCAAATTTAGACCATAGAATCTCTATTGTCTCTATGACTCCATGCACACTAATACTTTTTGTTATTACCTGATGCTACAAGCATTTGAATATCTTAATGTCTAATACATGCACTGTATAACATTGTGATCGATACACTTCATGAAAATAAAAGAATCAACCTTTCCCAACAAACTAAATCAACCACTAACAAAGCAACCATTGTGTTCATACAAATCAATCCACTTTGAACCATGACCACATCAAATACTACTCACCATGACCAGATCATCTCCATAATCATTAAATCAATGGGTTCACACTTCACATGGAGGCCAAATCAAACATACAAGGAAATTTGATGACCAAATCGATCCACTAAAAAATCATTACAATCCATTCATTTTGACCAAATCATCGTTATTGTTACATATCCGTTCAACCAACTTGAGCACGTTCATTTGCATGGAAAATTCCATGGTGGTTTGGCCCTTAGTTTTATTTAAGTTTCTATAGGAAAGTGTTGTTGGTACTAAATATGGAGATTGTAGCAAACTGCACTAGCATACAACGAGAAAAGCACAAAACTACTCTAGTGCCACTCTATGACCATTAGAAGACCATGTCACTACTCTAAACCATATAAAATTTGAACTGTCTATGACCTATATATCTACCAGTTGTTTCCAAACTTCTTCACTCACTTGTAAACACCTATGCAACCTATGCATACCTCAAGAACACATCAATAAGCCTTTGATCATCATCACAAGTTCATAATCTATCATGCAAGTACTTTGTCAGTGATTGGCATCAATGCCAAGCTTACTGACTCACTCCGTTTTTGACATCAATTCCAATGCCATGCTTCCAACAAAAAGTCATAAAACTAAAGTCATGGTTGAAAAATCCATGAATAACCCTCGCAATCCTACAAAGGAGAGGTTTTCATAGCTTAAAAAACAATTTGTAGATATAAACTTTATTGTGAAACCCTCATGTTGGCCCTGACCATTAAGCTCGGGATATTCAAAGAAGATGGGGGTTTTAATGTAGAGGTACAATTAGTGGGGAGATAAGGAGATTGAGAAGAAGCAAAGAATAGGCTAAAGAAAGGACCCAAAAAATTTCAACACAACTAAAGAGAAATGAATCGTTCATATTCCCTATTCAAAATGGAAGCGAAGGTTGAAATTAAGATGCATGAAGGTGAGATTAACACCCTGAAGCTAAATCATTGGTTTCAACAAGGTTTATTTTAGTGTTCATCATATTAAGGAAGAACAAAATATTTCATTTCCATGACTAAAATTAGTGGGACATGCCTTGAACTGGTGGGAAATTCTCATAGAGACCTTGAGGTTGGAGGGAAATCCTTCAGTGAGTAAGTGGGAGTAATTTAATACCATCATAAAGTCACAATTTTACCCTATTAGTTATGTAGCGGACTAGTGGATCTAGTGGCACTACCTCAGGAAGAAGTAGTAGTAGAATGTGCAAGACCAAAGAACCCAGATGTACTCTTTTTGATGGAAAAAAATTACCATAATCAACTATGGGGAGATCACCTGCTTAGGGCTTCTATTAGCCCCTTATCTGTTTGAAGTGGTGATTCTCAGTTGTTAAAATGGGTCCAGTTACCCCTCACTCTCCCTCCTCACTTGTGATATTATTTATTACTTATCAACAAGAAGAGGTATCAAACTTACCCTCCTTTAATTCACTTACAAGAAAGCTATCCTTAAGCTGACATGAGGGCTCAACCAAGCCACCAATGAGTTTTTTCCTTCGAAAGAAGAATTCTACAAATATTTCCTAAATGAAAATGCAATTCTAATATACCATGCAAGCAACGAATGAAACCTATTCTATCTTGTTTACGGAAATAAATAGTCCTCATCCTTCTCAAGAACTAGGTATAAAAGGGGGAAAGAATGTAATTGATTTTAAGGTTAAGATATGCTAACAAATTATAGAAATAGTTCATATGTTTTACAATGATTAGAACATGTACGAATTAATGATAATCTCACTAAATAGTTACTAAGACTTCTCATGGATAAACTTAAATTCAATTGTTAATGAATGTATTCGATATTAGATGTATTATTGCATTAAAGAAATAGTTCTTTCAACGCAACAATAATTATAACAAAAATAAGAATATAGGTTAAACTGATGAATAGTTATCAGCCACACCAAGCAAGTCCATTCAAATCCAATATTCAATTTTGATTTAAACCTGCCCAAACTTGCTTTACGAAGTTTTAATTAACATAAAATAAATGAAATTAACAAAAGTTCTAATATCAAACATTTATACACTAATCATGAACAAAAACAAATCAAAATCGAGTTAATATATAGGAGATAACAAGGAACCTGCAAATTCATACAATACTGTAATGGAATTCAAACTTATTATTAGCTCCAAGGTTTCTTTCACTTTTATAAAACCCTTTCAAATCTCGAATTCCATCTAGAATTGGTTTTGCAATAGTGCATAACCTTTTTCCTTCAGAAAGAACACTCTCTATTTGACAAAAGAAAAAAAAAACTCAAAAAAACTCTTTGTTACAATAGTATAATTGACAATCCCTTCGTGTAGAATTTCCCTTTATAGTTCATGGATCTAGAAACCCTTCAAGTTTGTATTCACTGCCCCTTTTATAATTGTGAAAGTTTGTTTTTCTTCCTAATTCTTACGCTTCAAATATTTCATTTTTCCACTTCTCAATCTGCAATTAAAACCCCATACACACACACAACTCCATAATAAAATTATTCTAATAATTAAAAATAAAACTAAACTAAATCATATTAAACTTTCAATAAAACTAAAAGCTAAAGTAATAAAAAAAAAAAAAAAATCTAAATCT